>PVHP010005884.1:0-62745 GCA_004024765.1 Zapus hudsonius
TTGGGAATTCAGGATAACAACGCATGGTTTGCCCACTAAATAATGTAACTCATTATGGATAATAAATATTTAAAAAAAAGTGCCATGATCCTTCTTTTCACCCTATGAACTTTGAGGAAATGGATCCACTGTCAGGTGTCACATGACATATAGCAGCCTCCTGGCCAGAGTGATCCATTGTGGCAAAGGTCTGAGAACAAAGTCTGATTTGTCAAACTCAATAAGGCTCTACCCAGAGATTATATATATGGTTTTGGGGGAAATGGATTCTCTCATCTTCTTGACATGATGCCAAATGGGTACAAACTGTTGCCCCACTCCTAAGGATCTCAAGGACCAAACAACAAAAAGCAGATAGAGTCCAGAAGCCCATTCCTTGCAGCAGTGTGTGGGCTCTGAAACAGGCCACAAATACACTTTATAGAGTTTTCAATTTATAAAAGCAATGACTTCAGGTCAAGTTACCTGTAATTTGCAACTATTTGTGTGTGTGTGTGTGCGTGTGTGTGTGTGTACACCCGTGCACACATGTGGAGGCTAGAAGTCAAGGTCAGGTGTCTTTCCCAATCACAATCCATCTTATTCTTTGAGAAAGGGTTTCTCACTGAATTGGACTGGGCTAGAGTAGTTGGTCAGAGTGGCACAGGGATCCTCTCGTCACTGCCTCCTCAGTGTGTGAGTGTGGTGGCCAGAGGACAACGGTAGAGATCATTCTTTAGGAACACTTTGTCCACTTGTTTGTTGTTTTTCTTTTTAAAGAGAGTCTCTCATTAGTCTGGAGATCACCAATTAGGCTAGACTGCTGGCCAGCAAGCCTGAGGAGCCCCCTGCCTCTACCTTCCCAGCACTGGGATTACAAGTGCCCTACCATGCCTCGAGGCTCTGGATCAAACTCAGTTTCTAATGTTTGCAAGGCAGGTACTTAATCAGCTCAGCCCCCCCCCACCTTTTTATATCGTTTACCAATAGTATCTGTAGGCATGATGTATCTGACAATGTCCAGGTTCCTTGATTAGGTGTTTTTTTCCCTTGACTTGTTTGTTTGTTTGTTTGTTTGTGGTGCTGGGGCTTGAACCCAGGGTGTTTGCATCCTAGGTAATCATTCTACTATGAAGCTACTCCCCTCAGCTCTTCTCTGATTGTTATAGTCATGGTTTTGGTATCTAGAGTGCAGATAAGTCTGCTGCAATAGTCTATCGTAATAAGACTTATTTCTGCCATGGCTTGCTATCTATTACACCAACACATAAACAGACCACTGTCTCCACATATTTTTCCCATGGTTTTCTATGGAGGGATTTCTGTTGACAGTCTCTACTGCTGAGGAGTTATGTGCTGTGTCTGTGGAAAGCTAGAAAACAATTCTTCCAGTTTCAGTCATTCATCTCCAAATAACATCACTGAGTTCTTAAAAAAAAAAAATCCTTTCTTCTGCTGATTTTTGAGAAAGAGATCCATTTTTTTTTGCCATGAATTCAGCCCTTGAGGTACACTAATCCAGATTATGCATTATATCCAAAGGTTAGCCATGAGGAAAACATAACCTTCTTATCTTCACTAAGTCCCAACTCAGCTGTAGCCACACGCATGTTGGAGGTAGAAAACACCTATCTTCCTGATCATCACTCTGGTGCTACTTCCTAGGAACAAATCCTTTCATGTGCTGGAGACATTAGCAAAGTAGCTGCTGTGTTCCACTTAATGTTACAGAATGTTCAAAATAAGACCAGGAGTTAACATGCACACGAGAGACACAGCCTCAGAGAGTGTAATGAACTGGTCCAGTCCTGTCTGTGTCCCTGGTGTGTCTCCTGCCAGGATGTAAGCCATCATCCAATGTCTTGTTGGTGGACGTGGGTTGTCCCCAGCTCTCTCACTGCCTTCTGAAAAATACAAACAGAATCTCCATCGGAAAGTGAGATCAATATAGGTTAAATGAGACAACATTGCTAATTTGGCTAGCTCCTAATGGGTATAGCTCTCTAGTAGTAGGAATTTTCCCTAGGAGCCCAGGTTCTTGGTTCCCATAGGATTTTGCCTTGGATCCCAGTTCCAGTTAAGGGTTCCTTGTCACTGAGTGGATCTCTTATCCAATCAGTAACCTGTTGATTACCCTCCTTGGTTTAGTGCCACTATTGCACAGATCAGCACTTCTTGACTTGCTGGTTTCTTCCATACAGCTGTGTATTCAGCATTCTTGTGACAACTGTCTATATTGTATATCAGTGGTCTCTGTGTTTTCCAAATATCCCTGACCAATTTCCCCTGGCAGCTCATGCCATACCTTCCAGTGCTACACATGCTACCATCTGGGAGTTGGTTACCATTCTGGATCTACCAAGATCTCTTGGTGTTGTTTGATAACACTCTGTGATGTTTTTCAGCAATAGCGTATTATCTTAGGCCTGGGGCAGGTATTCAAGAGCTTTGACAGAAGTTTGTCACGTTTTGGGGGACCTCATGGGTCTCTTTGATCAACATTTCAGTGTGGGTAGGAACCAATAACTGGGACAGGAAGATGCAGGCCTGAGCAATTATTCTTGAGGTTAGGGTTCCTCCCATTCTATTTATGGCCCCTTGTACCAGGTGGTGTCCACAGCTTTCTCAGGAGCTTACTGTATGAAAGCTAGGGTTTTATGTTGTTGATTCATTATTAGTTTGGTTTATTGTATGAGTCTCCCCACCCTCCCATTCCCTCCAATTTTTTCCATCCCTTTTATAGTCTCTCTGTTCACTAACAGATTTTCTTAATGTTCAGGCATAACCTGGTTAGGAACTGCATATGAGGGAGAATATGTGGTGTTTGGCTCTCTGCTGCTGTGTGAAGTCGCTAAGAATGATCTGCTCCCAGTTCATCCATTTTCCTTTAAATTTCATTATGTCATTTTTTCCTATCAGCTGTGTGGAATTCCATAATGTATATGTACCATAACTTTGATATCCATTCGTCCAGTGATGGGCATTTGGGTTGATTCTGATTCTTTGCTATTATGAGCTATTATGAGGCCCCCCCCCACATTCATTGTTACATTCTTCAGGCCACAGATGGCTATGAGATGAAAAACTACCAGAGATTTGAAGTTCAGTGAGACAAAAGTAATTGCTTTAACTGTCATAAGAAAATTAGGGGAGACAAGGCTGGAGAATACCTGGGGAGAATATCTGAATTTCCTGAGACCTATTGTAAATGTGTGAGGTACTAGATAATGGTAATTTGCATAATGTCACATACCCTACTCTGTATGGACTATAAAATATCTTTGTAACTGTGGTTCATGGCCAATGCATTTATGCTGGGCCCCAGGCCCGGGTGAAAATTAAACTCCCCTCTCCTTTTGCTGCAAAGGCTTTGTCTGTTTATTACCGGATATTTCTACAACAGTTTGGTTTATTGTATGAGTCTCCCCAACCTCCCATTCCCCCCAATTTTTTCCATCCCTTTTATAGTCTCTCTGTTCACTAACAGATTTTCTTAATGTTCTGGTTTAACATGGTCAGGAACCACATATGAGGGAAAATATGCAGGTTTGGCTTTCTGCTCTTGTGTGTGGTCAGTAAGAATGATCTGGTCCAAGTCCGTCCATTTTTCTTTAAATTTCATTATGTCATTTTTCCTTTCAGCTACATAGAATTCCATAGTGTATATGTACCACAACTTTGATATCCATTCGTCCAGTGATGGCCATTTGGGTTGATTCCAATTCTTTGCTATTATGAATCGAGCTGCTATAAATATTATTGAGCAAACGCCTCTGTGCTTTGGTGAGGAAACTTGAGGTTATATGCCCAGTAGAGGGATAGCTGGGTCCACTCGTAGCTCTATACCCATCTTGTTTAGGACCTTCACATTGATTTTCAAAAGTTGTACAAGTTTGCATTCCCACTAGCAATGAATGAGGGTCTCTTTTTCCCCTCATCCTTGCTAGCATCTTTTGTTGGTAGATTTTTCAATGATTGCCATTAAGACTGGAATAAGGTGGAATCTCATTATGGGGACACCC
Source organism: Zapus hudsonius (assembly GCA_004024765.1). Taxonomy (NCBI): domain Eukaryota; kingdom Metazoa; phylum Chordata; class Mammalia; order Rodentia; family Dipodidae; genus Zapus; species Zapus hudsonius. The sequence goes on from PVHP010005884.1 coordinate 4,002, forward strand.
TCGCAAGATTTGCTCACACAATGTATATACTTATTCATAATAAAGATATTCATTAAAAAATAGCCTAAGGTAGTGAGTGGTTTGCCTGCCACCTGTTTTGATAAATGATGTTTTATTAGCATATTGCCATGCCTGTGTGTTTGCATATAGGCTCTGGCTACATTTGTGCTATGTGAGCCAAACTGGGCAGCTGCAGCAAGGGCCATAGAGCCGCTGGATCTAAAGTACTTACTCTAGGGCCCTTTGAAAAATGACTTGCTGAGCTGCTTCAAAATTATGAAGCTCTAGCATCAAGAATGCCCAAGCAAGAGGGAAGGTCTATCGAGGGATTCCAGCCCAAAGTAGCCAGATGTTGGCAACATTACCACCTCAACGCTTATGGCTACAATGTTTAAAAAGTAGCAATAATACCTAAGATGCTCACACTTAAATAAACAAGAGTAATTTATCACAATGGTGGCTATTCAAATGCTCTGAACAGATTCCCTAATACAGAAGAATCTGGAAACAAACAGGCCACAGCCAGGCTCCTGCTAATCATGTAGCAAGTATGCTCATCTCTAGGGTAGATATAATTTATTACTGACTTCCCATCTTCTTACCTGTGACAGATACAAGAAATCTTTTGAGAAACTGCTAATGTAAACAGCATATATCTAGCATTTATGTCAACCATATTACAAAACATTATGGAAGCTGCAATTACTTTTATGGATATCTGGCTAGTGAAAACACACCTCCAACACAGTGTGACAATGTTGTTGGACAAAGGCAGTAACAAAAGGTTAGAGATTTAAACAAAGTGTGTGGAGTTGAAAACCAAGAGAAGTGTATGTGAAAGTCTCATTTCCTAAATGTGCACAGCCTGATTTTGAATACACAACAATAATGCTATCTATTCTGCTTGGCTTTCTCCTCGTACTCTTTATTACCACAGTACTTCAGTTTCTCTCTTTCTACTTAGGTACCTAACTCCTGCGGTATTCGACTCTGAACACTTCCAAATATACCTCTTGAAGTCTAAAAACAGCCTATTAAACCTATTAGCTATATAAAGTTAGCTCTTCAAGTTTTTATTCTGAGAAAATATTATAGAAAATTTATTTCTAGTTAAGGTTCTTGGAAGAAGGTTTGTTTTGCTTTGCTTGTGGTACTGAGGATTGAACCTAGGCCATGATAGATAGGTGCTCTGTTGTCAAACTGCATGCCTAGCCTTAATATCTTAAAAACCTTGATAGCAACGATCAAGAATCACACTGGTTCTCACGATGGAGAGATGGCCTGTAAGGCAGTCAATGGATTCTCACACCAGTGAGGCAGTAGAAGAGCAGGTCTGATCCCCTTGTGTTCCTTCTCGGAACTCAGCATCATCAGGTCCGAGGCTTAAAAGTCAGTAGTCTTCAGCTTGAGAGTATTATGGTTTACACTGATTGTCAACTTGACCAGACCTAGAATCACCTGTGAGATTATCTACATTAGATTAGCCTCAGCATACCTGTGAAAGGAGTATCTTAAGTTAATTGAGATAGGGAATACCCACCTTAGCTGTGGGTAGTACCAGTTCATAGACTGGGGTTCTATAGAAAAAGGAGAGAGCTGGCTGAGCACCAGTACTCATTAACTCCTTCCTCACTGTGGGCTGAAAATAACCAGCTGTGCTTCAAGCTCCTGCCTTGATGCCTTTCTCACCATGATGGATTGTAACCTGAAAGTGTGAGCTGAAATAAACCCTTCTTCCCTTAAAAAAAAGGAAATAGTACTGAAAGCAAATTGTATATACATACACCTTTCTGGTCAGTCATCCCATGCACCTAGCTTTAGACCGGTGTTCATCTGGCAAACAGATAACCTGTGATTTGGTGAGACTGACCCCAACCTGTGATTAGTCACCATTACATGTGTAGTGTCCCAAAGAGACAAGATGGAAAAAACTGTGTTTTTCACAAATACAGGTATGCAAAAAGACATTTTTCATTTATTGAGGAAGTTTCTGTATTTTAAGACCACATGCAATATTTATACACAGAACAAGCAGCTCTTGCCTCAAATTGCTTAACTCTCCAGTGCCTCATGTTAAACCTGGGGTGGTTAGATATAAGATGTCCCCCATAGCCTCAAGTGCTTGTGATTAAGCTTCTTAGTTAGTTCCCAGCTGGTGGAGCCTTGCTTGAGGAAGTGTGTCACTGGGTGAAGACCTCGGGGTTGATTAGTCTAGCCTATGGGATGTTTACAGTTAGCTCACTCCTGCTGGTCTTTCTCTCTGACATGCATGTGTGATACTGGGAGCCAGATCCCATGATGAAGCTTCCCCTCAAAGCTGAAAGCTGGAAAGAAGTCCTATTCAACCATAAGCTTCTTCTGGTTGGGTGTTTCCACCCTGCAACGATAGGGTAACTTCTACCAACATCATCGATATAAGACATTGTAGGTGCTCAGCAATGCTCCTGGAGAGGTATGAATCACACAGCAGGTATGTCCACTGTGCTAGGCACAGGAGATTACCAGAATCACATCACATGAACTCAGCTCATATTTTAACTGGGGGTCTCTGTCTGGGTGTTTTCAGATTTTTTGGTGTCGTGCAAAGAATCATAAAACAACACACACACACACACACACACACACACACACACACACACACACACTAAAGAATAATAAAGTGATAGTACACTGCTAAGAGGGGCAGTGGGCCACCTACATGGGAAAGCACTCAAGGACTCTAGATTCTTGCCTCGTTATGGGATTTGGAGGAAGGAGGAGCTAGTTGCGAGGGGGGTAGTCTGGGTAGTTCTTTCTTTTTTTTTTTTGATTGACAGGTGTGAGTTATATAACCCCTTTTCTAGTGTGCATGGCCCTTCCCATGATGCATCATATTTTAATCATATGTATGCCCAATTGTACGTTGATAAAAAATGGTAAATAGGGGATTCTCCCTAAAGTTTCACTTAGGAGACTCAGTTTGTCTTACATGACATGTACTCCCAACCAATCTAGATTGGCTGGCACCCTGTTTCTTAATCCCTGATATATCTTGGAACATATTTTAATAGAAACTGGCCACCAAAGGAGGCTTACTAAACACTGTAAAGGGAGAAGAGACTCACTCCATTCTGTGTGCAGCTCAAAGTAGGTGGGGGTGCCAGGTTTCAGCAGGTTGTTAGGGGCATCTATAGGAAACAGTGTGTTTAATTCCCAATCTAAGCAATGTTCTGTTTGCTAAAATATTCCCCATCCTTGCCTACCTCAAGATGTCTCATGATATCATTTGGCAATAATGAAAATATGATGACATAGCTTGCCATGTATTATGTACTGAGTAATTAGAGCATACCAGGCTCTAAACTAAGAGCTTTATGTAAATTATCTCACATAATCCCCAGCAACTCTCCAAGGAATCACTATCCACATATGACAACAGGGAAGCAGAGTGTAGAGCTGGGTTTTCACCCCTGCACTTAGTTGGTTTTTTAAACTTAATTTATGGCAACCTCTGTAAAAATATACACTATACCCTTGTCAAAATCCCTTCCCACACCCTCCCTTTTCCCCTACATAATTTTCCTCCACTGAAGAACGGTCTTCTTTTCAACTAAGTCTCTCTTCGATTTTGATGTCATAATTTCCCCCTCCTATGATACAGGCGTTGTGTATGTAGTCACTGTGAGATCATGAATACCGTGGCCACTTTGTGTCTGGAAGACAATATTGCAAAACACTCCTCCCATTCCATTTACCCTTCTATTCTTTCCTCCACTTCTGTAATGCTACTCAAACCTTGGGGGCTGTGATAGAGATGCCTCACTCAGTGCTGAACACTCCACTGTCACTTCTCAGCTCTTTGGTGTGTTTTGAGTCTCCCTAGTGGTCACCACCACCTGAAAAGAGAAGCTTCTCTAAACAAAAGTGAGGGTTGCATGAATATGTGGGCATAAAAGTAACTATTTATAAATCAATTTAAAGGGCGTAATAAACCATTTAGTCAGACATCAGTATCAGTTTCCCCTCTAGGGCTGTCACCTCCTTAGGCATAGGCTTTTGATTAGGTTTTCAGTACCAGGAAGGAATTTTCTCCCTAGCAGTGAGTCTCAAATCCAATCAGAGAGCAGCTGGTTTCTCCCATAACAGACATGCCACCATTGCACCAGTTGGTGTATCTGGCCTGGCTGGCCAGCCATAAAGCTTGTCATTGACACTTGCATTTCTAAAGGCAGTGCTCCTGTGCTGACCTTTGTTTTCTTGCTGGGTGTTTGTGTGGGATGTCAGCTTTACATTCTTGCACAACTATTACTCAGTGGCTCTGAGCCTTGTTCCACACACTGTGGCTTCATTTTCTGTATTAGTTCATGATGATGTCCTGCCATTCAGACTTAAAAAAAATTCTAAAGGGGATTTGTATTTGCAGAGCTTTGCTTGCATAAGCAGTGGGTCATCTGCTTAAGATTGGTATTTGTGAAAGAGATACAGAGGGAAGAGGCACAAGGAATTTGGCCAAATGTGAATATTTATATTTTTGTAGATAATTAACTATGGCATCCTGCAAATGAAATATTTGCCAGTACTCGTGAACACGTCCCAGTGTCATGCTGTCTTTTGATTAAACAACATGTGTTCAGTAATAATGCATATGAATGAGGGATTAAAAAGAAAGGTGCCAAGATGCTGACAATTCTGAATTTCTTAGGTTTGTGTGGGCGTCAACCAGATTGTCATCCATTTCAGGGCTTTTGAAGGAATCTGTTGTAAGCAAGTCTCTGTAATCACTGAACAATCTCTCCAGCTTGAGTTTGTTGGTTTTACACTTTTCTCTAGTTTAGCTATGAACAATATTCTTAGTGTTAATCATGAAACAGTAGATGGGCCTTGGGGGGATATTCAAGACCCAAATTATAGTAAGAAAATGAGAAATTTCATGAACTTGTGTTTCACTGGACATCTCACTGTAACTCACTTTCTAGGTCAGTGAGTGTTGAGTGACTTTCTTGGTGGATGTAAAATTAACATCTGAGTCCAAAGGATGACTCAGTCAAGTCTATCTTTTTATTGTTGTTATATTTTTCTTTGTTTATTTGCAAACAGATAGAGTATATGTCTGTGTGTGTGAGAGAGAGGGAGGGGGGAGGGAGAGAGGAAGAGAGAGAGAGTGAGAGAGAGAGAGAGAGAGAGAGAGAGAGAGAGAGAGAGAGAGAGAGAGAGAGAGAGAGAGAAGAGTGTACCAGGGCCTCTTGCCTCTGTAAATGAACTCTAGATGCATGTGGGTACTGAGGAATTGAACCCTGGCCATCAGACCTTGCAAGTAAGTACCTTTAATCACTGAACCATCGCCACAGCCCTCAAGTTTATCTTGACAAGTGAAATGAATTTATTTATTAGGGTTTCTTATGGAGTGGTGGGTGTCTATAGAAAGATACATTTTTCTGAAGTCTTAAACCTATATTGCCAGTCTAATTTTAAAGGTTCCAAGTTTACAGAAGAATTGATACAAACCTGACTTCAAAGAGAGTTACCTGGAGTCAAAGAAGAAGAGGTGGCTAGAGGCTAAGGCCACAGACGATGCCGATAAAATTAGACTGTGGGGAAGTTGTATGTTTAAGATGTGTGCTTGCTCTTATCAGGAAGATGGCTGGTCTCAGCAAACACTGTCCAATTATGGAAAGAATGGTTGGTTTTGTGGCAGTCTGGCATTTAGGACAGCGAAATGGTGGCTTCCTGCAGATGGAGTTACTCTGGCTAGAATTAGGAGGACCAGTCTCACTACAGTAGGTCTCAACTTTATCTATTTTGGTCTCACTTGATAAGCTTGTTCCACACCAGTTGCTTGCTCTCACCCAGAGCCTTTTTCAGATCTAGGTGTGGGGCCTGGGAACCCTCATCTCTAACAAATTTCCTGATGCTGCTGGTGCTCTCTTCTCAGGGGTCACACTTAGGGAACCACTGACCGTGTGAAACTCCATATGAACATATTGGTTCTCACTGAGAGATTTATGATGAGTTTATTCTCTCATGCTGCGAGAAAGCCACACACATTCTCCTTTCTCAAGGATAAGAGTGTCTTGATGAAAGAGTATCTGACATAAAATCAACTTGTGGCTATCCAAAAAACCTACAAGCTGAATCTTAATTAAAACTTGGAAATTGTTGCTATTTTTACTGCTGCTGTCAGCAGATGTTTAAAAGTACATGATGATAGACAGCATTCATGGAAGTGTCCTCCTGTGGGACGCCACAGTGCCCCAGTGGGTGCTTGCACACACCCGCCATTGCTGGTTACAGCATGGGCTGGGGCTGCCGTCTCGCTCTGTCATTTTTCTCAGCATCTCTTCAATTTCTCATAGGCTTGTTATTCCCAAGGGGTGGGGGAGAGGTGGCTTCTGAAGTCATTTTTTGGTATTTTAAGTCATAAATACCCAAACTGCTAAAAAAGGAAAAAAAAAAACTACAAAATGTCTAACTCTCAAATCAATTGGAACCTAAGGATATGACAACCAGATTGTCTAGACCATGGCTCATTAAGTGGTATTATGTTACAAACAAATATTATTTCTAGAATGACTACTAAATATTGCTACACAAGATGGTTAGAGAAGGGAGTCTCCAACAATTGATGGGCACCATCTCTTCATTCAAGCTCAGGTGACTGAATCAGAGTCATTTTGGCCTCTTACATTCTACCCTGCTTTACTTTCCATTTCTGGACCAGAGAGTCATGAGGAATCTGTCAAGGTTAATCAGCAGGTGCCTTGTACAGGCTGCTGGATTCTAAAAGTGAGGGCGGAGTTTTGAATAGCTGTAGAGCAACCTGAGGATGTTGAAGGGATTCTACATAGGCAGTCTCTGGTACTTGCACAGCAGGTGCAACAAGATCACCTTGACCTTCATTCTGTTTCTAAAAAGCAAGCTACAAAAGATGCTCCACCTGTACCCAGAGGGAAGTCTGTATCGTATCATCAAGAAGGGGAAGTGGAGGCCATAGAGACATGCAAACAAACCTTGTTAGATTAACCCTTGACTTCCTTGCTGCTTTACACAATGAGCCATGCGTCTATTTACCTCATTGTCTCCTCACAATTTGTTTCATGCACTACATATGCCTCATCCCAATTTTCATTCTGTTTAAGTTGGCATATATGTATTCATTGGCAACATCTTTAGGTCTTAATTTTCTTACGAAGAGTCTGTACCTTTTAAAGCTTGGAGCAACTTCATCTGTATGCTTTCCTTCTGTTGTTCTGTAGGTAGCTCCACATTGCAGGGATGAACTTCCAAACAAGATACAGTTTATGGGAGGAATGGGATTTAATTTAGGCGTACAGATCTGGGGGGTGTGGTTGAGGAGTTCCATAGTGGTGGAAGACACTGGGGAGGAACCACCACCAGCCAGCCAGCACCGCAATCAAACATGCACAAAATCAGAGATCCAGACAGAACTCAGACTTCTCTGCATACCTCTAGACTAGAACATCAGATGCAACACAATATACCTAGGGGCTGGACTTCAGCTTCTACCCACAGTGACACCTCTTCTAGTCAAGCAGCTGGAAATCCAAGTTTTAATAAAATACCTGACTGTATTGGTGGACACACATTCAAACTATCACACATGTCAATTTTATTCTCGGGTTCAGATGAAAAATCTTCAGAGGGTCAAGGTAAAATTTTGCCTCCTTTACCACAGTGAAGAACAGAATGATTGAATCTGTTTAGGCCAGTGTTCCTCAACTGGAGGCTGTTTAGCCTACTTTCAGGGGACAGTGACTGTGTCTGGTGTCTGGAGAAATTTTCAGTTGTGACAGTCTGGGACTGGCTTCTAGTGTACAGAGCCCAGTAATGCTGGCCAACTTCCTAGTATGCACATGGCATTCCTCTTCCCAATGGAGAACTGTCCCAGCTGAGGAGGAAACCTCAGCCTGGGATATACCAGTAAGGAGCTTTTCTCTTTGTTGTGTGATTTTTTTGTAAGAGACATGAACAAGTATCTATTTATCCCAGAAGACACTAACTACAGACCAAAGAATCATTTCCATCCGTGTCTAATTTAGTGAGCCACTGAGTCATTGGGCTACTTATAAAAGCATGGAGGATGACTCACATGCAGTTCCATTACTAAAAATCCCTCCCCATGGGTTTCCCCCTATGGGTGTGTAGCGGGGTGAGCTGGGGGTTAGAATTTAGATAATGCCCAGCAAAAACTCCAGTGCACCCCAAAATTTAAGGAGTACCAGAATTCTTGTCTCCAAAGTTACAGAATTAAAATCATAGACAACCAGATATTAAGGTATAATGGGAGACTTTATTATTTAAGGGAACATGGGGAGTTACAGAGTTCTCCAGTCACCAGTGTGGGGAGAAGAATGTGGAATTTAACAGAATTTATGCTGTTTTGCTAAACAAGCAGCAGAAAAGATAACATAGAGCTCCCATCATAAGGAGGAAAAGTTCATGTGGGAAAAATCTGGAGCCTTCCCTCACCCCAGCCTTTAGGCTTGATACGGGTTACTGATAATATGCCACACGGAAAGAGAGCTTTTGAATTCCTTCTCCCCTTAATCCGAGTTTGTGTCCTCTGGCGTACAAAGAATTATACACAGGGACAAGAATAATTCTTAATTACACATTTATTCTGAAACTTAATTGATTGGGAAAAGGAAAATGGGATGTAAAGGTCGACCAGCCACCGTGTGGTTTGTGAGGTTCATAAAACATACAGAAAAATGCATAAAATCACCCAACAAATCATAAAACATACAGAAAGGTGCATAAATTCACCAAAAAGTGAAGAAAAGAAATAGTACACATGTTGAAGAAATTTTCCCTTCCCCCTCCCCCTCTCTCTGACCTCTGTACCGAGATCAGGAAGGGGGAGAGGCACACTCACCAGCTCTGTTTCAAGCGCTTCCCAGCCCACAGTCCAGATAGAAGGGGCAAAGCCTCTGGAGCCCGGACTTTTAAGGATTTCCTTGGGGGGGGGAGGAGTGGGGAACCTTGGCCTAGGAATGCAGTGTGACAATGAGGTCATCTGTCTGAGGCCACATTCCTATCTACCTGTGGGAGGGTCTTTTCTCCTAATCCTTCTCAGGATTACCTTTCTAAGGCCTGGAGATTTAGAGGTCCTTCTGCTGGCATGCCATGTGGGGAAGAGAGGACCTTTGTCCTTGGGAAGTTAATTTTAAGTTCCCCTAGGTGAGTCAGAGAGACAGCTGATTGGTCTATACCTGACCAATCAGTTTTAGCACCTAGGTTTTAACTCTAGCTAGACACCTCCCACTCAAGGGAAGGGTGTCTCTGAAGAGTGCTTGAACTGTCACAGGATGAAGACTCATGAAAGTTACATTTCTGGAGCTCTCTGCACAATTTACAGGGAAGCCTGGCTAGTCAGTCTCCTGTCTCCAGCAATAGTCACTGCTTATATCACTTTGGGGAGTTATGTTGCCATCTTGTAAATTGCAATAGCTTCCTGAGCATTGTAACTTGTTTACTTCCTGAACCCAAAGGAAATGTTTCAGTTTGGAGAAAATAACTTCACCACATGCTTAATTCTTTGGGCACCTAGAGAATGGAAGTCACCTACCATGCTTCTATTCCAATGAGCACCCAAAAGGTTTATCTGGTACTCAAGGGGATCACCTGTTGCTGTTGAGGCAGCAGGTGGGAGAAGTGGACAGGAAGTATGTTAGATTGGGGTTTGTGAGGCATGGCTTCTGCTTCAGCCTTGGTGTCGGCTGCAGCTCTCCTTCATCAGTCCTAGTAACACTTCAAAGTCTGAGAAACAAACAGGCCCTTTCCTGTTATCACCGCACTGAACTGCAGAAGTCATTAAATAGCAGTTTGAAGGAAGTGTGATGATTTCTTTGCCTTCAAACACCATGTTCAGTTAATTTATTCTGACTGGATGTGAAGAGACCCAGCGATGGACAACGTGTGGAAATACATGCCTATTCCTCATTATCTCTAATGCGAGTTTCAAAGCCTTGTGCAGATTTAGTATCCTATTTGGTCTGACTTGTATAACACCTGTCAGTAGGCTGCTTTCCTGCTATGTCATTAATATTTAAATAATGCGATTTAAAGGTCAAACTGTGCCTACAGCAATATTCAAATACAGCATTCCTTTTCTCTAGCTGGTGAGGTGGAGAAGAGACTTGCAAGAGACAGTGAGAGGCAATACCATTGCTTAGGAGAGAGAAGCCACATATATTTTCATGGTGTTAATATGAATTAATAAAGAATAACTTTCTGAGTCACTTTATTTTCTGGATGAAATCTGTGAGCTTGACTTAAATTGTTGCAGAGTTAAGCTATAGGAGATAAAGTCTCCCCCATGTAGCCTGGAGTGAACAGGGCAGGTGTGGCCACGCGCTGAGCTCCAGACACCTCCCAGCACAGGATCCTCACGACTGAAAGCCGCCAGCATGGACCAGCACTCGCAGGAGGCAGTGAGTCGTCCAGAGCTGGCAGGCCGAGTCGGAGCACCTCAGCCCACCGGCTGCCTGAGGCTTTCATTCGGCCTCAGCCGGCTTCCCTTGAGTTTCCTCCCCGACCCTCCTGCCCTCTGTCTTTATCGTCCCTCCCAGGCCCTTACATGTCTTGCCTTTTCAACTTTTTGTTTTTTTTCCTTTTATTTTATTTCTTATATTACTTTTTTTCCCATCGGCTGACTGTATGTAGCCCCTCCCCCTGGTTTCTGGCCTCCAGCGCACCTGCCCTGCCCCCCAGGACCTTGCTACTCTGTTTCCTTATTTACTTTTTTTTTTCTTTTCTTTCTCTGCCGCCTCCCAACCTGGTCTGGGGGCTCTTACATAGCCCCTCCCCTGAACTCCAGCCTCCAACGCATCTTCCCCGCTCCTTTTCTGCTTCTGAGGAACCCATCAGCCCCTCTATCTGTGCCCAGAGAACCCAGCAGCACTAGTTCCAGGGATCTCAGCAACCTCATCCCCCTTCTACCCCTCCCTCAGCCAACCCCATACCCTGGGCCCACTGACCCCTGCGAGCCTGCTCCCCTTGCCTGCCCAATCTAGTGGCCCCACCCCCTGTACCTCTGGGGGTCCACTACCCCTCCCCATGACCACCAACCCCCACAGCCCCAACCCCTGGCCCCGCCCCAGTGCCCACTGCCCTCTGCAATTCCCCATGACCGCCGACCCCTACAGCCCCACTCCCCCACACCTGCCGACCCCTGCAGATATCTCAAAGGCATTCCTCCAACCACCTCAAGTGGAATCGAAATGGGCAGACCTCAACGCAAGAATATTACACCAGCTGAGGAAACCACGTCAAATGACAACAACAATACCACTAAAGAGAGAGAGCAGAAGCAGGCTCAGGATGACATGACACTAAACCCCGATCATACTGGCACAGATCCTAAGGAGAACTTAATGTTAGTCATGCAAGAAAAGATGAACCAACATATTGAAAGGGTACAAAGTCAGGTCATTAGCTTTGCCACCAGGCTTAATATATTAGAGGAGAACCAAATGGACATCAGAGGAGACATATCAGAACTAAAGACAAGCCAGCAAACTGAAGGTATCAAAAACCACCTTTCCAAATTAACCAAGACATCTGCAAATATAAGAATGACTGTCAGGAAGAAGTAATTAAATCAAACCTTGAAATAAAATCACATCTCAACAGGATGATAGAAGCAACCCAAAAAGAAGTTGCAGAAAACAAAAACCATATTGAAATAATAAGAACATCTCTAGAATCTCTTACCAACAAGATCAATCACTGGGAAAACAGAGCCTCAGACTTGGAAGATAGAACAGAGGAGAATTCGAGGGAAATCAGAACCTTGACAAAATTCAAAAGAGCAAGTGAACAAGACTCAAGGAAAATGTGGGATACCATAAAAAGACCTAATCTCAGGATCATGGGGATCCCAGAAGGAGAAGAAAACCAAACGAGGGGCATAGAAATTATTTTCAACAGAATTATTCAAGAAAACTTTCCATACTTGGCAAGAGATAGTCCTGTACGACTAAAAGAGCTACAGAGGACCCCAAACAAATTGCACCTGGGAATGCCTTTGTTTCTGGAGTCCTCTAGGTGATTACATGATCTTGGCATCCTGTTCAAAGAGCTAAAACCATGCACACAGATAGCAAAGTAGTAAGGAATTCTATTCAGGAGTAAAGTACCCATCAGATACATTTCAAGAAAGCAGAAGGCTCATTGAGGTAGATAACTCTAGGGCTCCCAGGACTGTTTGGGTAACTTCTTTTTGTAGGGTCCAGAGAAGGAAGGAACTCATTACAAAAGGGCAAAGTGTGGGTGGCTCTCTGTTTTCATTTGCATAGAGCTGTATATTCCTCTCATTGCAAACAATAAAGTAAGTTACTCCTCCCTTCTAATTCTTTGGTAACTCCCCTTTGGTGACCAAACATATCCTGAAGCATATTCTGAAACTAAAGGAAATGGATGTGTAAGAAATTTGAGACAAGAGATGCACCAGAGGGAAGTGGGGCATTGAGGACAGGTATGGAATAATTTAGTTCAGCAGTCTTCCAGAGTTCAGTTCTGAGAAAAGAGAGAAAATCTTGGATGAGGGTTAGGGGCCATGTTGGAGATAGGCAACTCACCATCATAATTAGCTTTGACAGACCAAAGGAACAGATGGATGAAAAGCTCCCTACTCCCTTCTCAGAAGAAAGAGAGTCATCACTGGTAAAGAAGGTCTGAGTTTAAAGGAATGTCTATAAATAGACAACCAGATGTTTGCCATAAGATTAGAGTGACCACTTAGATGTGGCCAGGATGTGAGTTAAAAGGTTATGAGCCATCTGTGTGCCATAAAGATAGTAGATAACTGTGAAGTGTCCATGCTTATAACCTCAAACGAGCCACCTGTGTGCCATAAAAATAATAGAGAACTGTGAAATGTCACATGCCTGTAAACTCAAACATATAAAAATCTAGTAAAGAAGGCAGAGGGGGGTCCTTGGTCAGAGGTTCAACTTTTTGAGCCAGGACACGAACCTCCAGCATGCTGGAAATAAACTTCGCTGTGTGACTTGCATTACCATGTGTGTCTTCTGTTCTTTGAGGAGTGCTTGACCTCAGACCACAACAGCCACAAGAATATTCATTTTTATCCTGTATGAGGCAAGGCAAAGCTGCAACTGGGGAGGGGTTAAGGAGGAGCTTGGCAACATTGTGTGGGGACTCTTTCCTAAATTCTCATATTTTTCCTTTTTTTGAGGACACTCCAACTGCTGTTAAGGAATGGGGACGAAGAAGTCTCTCATATCTTTTTCCTGCTGAATAGGACACGGATTTCTGGCAGTTGGGGTGTCTCTCAGAGAGGGAGGGGTCTCTACCTAAGGCCCAAGAGAGAGACCCATTAGCCATACATCACACTGTCAAGATTTTGTCCTGTCTCACATTGTGAGGCAGGAAGTGGGGTATCTCCCCCAGAAGTGGGGAGTGTCCATATAGGGTAGCCAGTGTAGAGTGGTCCAGTGCTGGATGTTGGATTGCTGTCCACCATGGAAACTTGAGACCCATCTCTAGAATTGTGTATTGAATGGCATCGTAGCATCTGATATGGTCTGAGACTGTTCCTGTATGGCTTGTAAAGCATATGACATACATTAACAGAGTTATTAAGAAGATATATATATATATATGTATATATATATATATATATACATACATAGCATTAATCTTAATAACAGCACAAGTGTCACCTTGGGCAGCTATGAGGACATTTTGAGCCCTGTGATTTTGTATGATCATCTTCCTCACCATTTGAATTTTAGAATTAAGGGAAATTCCCTTAGCAGGATCTTTTCCAATGGATGGAATAAAAAACAGACTAGATGATGATGTCATTGGAAAACACTCCTAGTCTATCTGTATTTAAAAACTGTAAATTAGTTGAGCATGTTAAGGTGTCTACCTTGTTTTCCTTGTATCTAGGGAAATTTCAAAATATATCCTCCAATCTATCCTGGGGCAATTCAGGGACAGAGATTGGTGTCATAAAGACCCTTTAGAGTCAGTGGGAGCTGTCCAGTGTACATTTTATTTTAGATCTCATTCTGTAACAAACCATTTTATGGTTGGAGGTTTATGACATTTAGTCATAGGATTAGAACTATTAAGAGTAGGAGCCAACCTGTTTTAGAGCCTTGTTTTGTTTTTTCTTTCTTTTTTTTGAAAGTTGTTATTATCATATATCCTTCTTAATACATTTTCTCTGAGTGTTTAAGACAATATATAGCCAACATAGCCATATATAGCCAAGATTTAAACAAATATGTCTTTTGGGTGTCGCTGGTGGCTCTCCAAGGAGGATGTTTTTGGACCTGAGAGAAGTACAGTTGCTTCTCTAGCAGGATGGTCCAGTAAGGACCAGTTTTTTGAGTGCATACACAGTAAGACAAACTATATCCTTTGCCTTCATATGTTTATGCATGCTTGGGTATGCTTACATATGATTAAAATCAGATGCATTATGGGAAAAGGCATGCGTAACAAAGAAAGACAGAAGCCAATCCTACCAATCAAAACAGAGTCACCCAAACTTTGTCCCTTTGTAACGTCCTTCTTCCTCGGTCAGCTGTATAGGTGGCAAATAGTCTCTCCCATTCTGTATGTTTTTTATTGACTCTGTTGACAGTTTGCTTAGCTGTACAGTAGCCGTATAGTTTCATGAGATCCCAATGGTTGTGTTTGTTTTATTCCCTGGGCTTCTGAAGTCTTATTCATAAAGATTTTTTTCCTACACCTATGTATTGGAGTGTTCTCCCTACTTTTTCCTCAAGTAATTTCAGAGTTTCAGGTCTTATATTGAATTCTTTGATACTTTTGGAGTTTTTGTGCAGGAAGAGAAAAAAAATCTTAGGTCATTCATCTACATGTAGTTATCTAGTTTTCTCAGCACCATTTATTGAAAATGATGCTTTTTCTCCAGTGTATGTTTTTGGCTTGTTTGTTAAAAATTAGGTAGCTATAGTTACTAGAATTTACATATGGATCTTCTGTTCCATTGATCCATGTGTCTGTTTCTGTGCTATTACGATGCTCTTTTTATTACTGTCAGTTTTTAGTATATGTATTGCATTGTGGTCAGATACAATGCAAGAAATTATTAATTATTTATTAAATTTGTGGAGACTTGTTTTGTGTCATAATATATGATCTATTTTAGATAAGGTTTTATAAGTTGCCAAGAAAAATGGGTATTCTACAGGGTTTGGATGGAATGTTCCAGATATTTGTTAAGTCCATTTGATCTATGGTGTTGCTTAGCTCCATCGTTTCTCCATTTCTCTTCTATCATCTATTGATGATAGTGGGGTATCAAAGTCACCCACTATTCTTGTGTTGGGACTTATTTCTGATTTAATGTCTAGGAGATTTTGCTTTATAAAATTTGGTGCACCTGTGTTTGGTGCATATATGTTTATGATTGCAATGTCCTTTTGTTGAATTTTCCTGCTGATGAGCTTAAAATGGCCTTCTTTATTTCTTTTGATTCCTTTAGTATAATATAACATAATATATATATATATACATATATATATATATATACATATATATATATATATATATATATATATATATATATATATATAGCCACATTGGCTTCTTTTTTATTTCCATTTGCTTGGAATATTTTTTTTCTATCCTTTCACCCTAATGTGGTAGTGTCTGTTTTTGACAGTGAGGTGGGTTTCTTGAAGACAGCATAAGGATGGATTTTTTTTTTCATCCAGCCTGTTAATCTGTATCTTTTGACTGGGGAGTTGAATCTATTGATATTCAGAGTTAATCTCTGTCATGTTGAAGATTTTGTGGAGTTTGTTGTTTTCTTGATCTTCATTTGCTTTAACAACTGTTCTAGTTTTGATTGTTTTTTTCTCTTTCCTATTGCCTCTTAAATATGTTTTTCTTCTCTGCAGTGCAAAATATTTCATCCACTACTCTCTATAGGGCTGACTTAGTATTCATCTATTCATATTGCTGGTGTTGTAGTCAACTTTCTCATTGCTGCAAAAAAGAACTGAACCAAAAGCAGCTGATTGGAGGAATGGGTTTGTTTTGTCTTAAAGACTCGAGGGGACACTCCAGGATGACAGAGGAAAATGATGGCATGAGCAGAGGCTGGGCATCACCTTCTGGCTAGCATCAGGTGGACACAAGCAATAGGAAAGTGTGCCTGACAAGAGGAAGCTGACTGTAACCCCCACAAGGCCAACCTTAACAACACAGCTCTAACAAGGTTCCACTATCCAAACTGCTATCAGCTGGGGATTGAGCATTCAGAACACATTCGTTTGTGGGGACACCTGGATCAAACCATTACAGATGACGTTTTTATCATAGACAGTTTTCTCTCTTGATTTTGTAATGGGTTGCTTTGGTGGGTATGGTGGCTGTAGCTTTTCAATATTTGAAATATTTCATTCCAAGCCCTTTTGACTTCAGAGTTTCTATTGAAAAACTGTCTGATATTCTGATGGCTTACCTTTGTAAGTGATGAGCTGTTTCTCTTTTGTAGATTTTAGTAAACTTTCTTTGTTAAGTAAACTTTCTTTGTGTGTTTGTAGTTTTAACTATAATGTGACATGGGGATTTTTCTTTTTGGTCCTATTTATTTGGTTTCTATATGCTTCTGGTACCTGGATATGCCTTTTCTCATAAGATTTAGAAAATTTTCTTCTACAGTTTTATTGAAAATACTTTCTATGCCATTGACCTAAAGTTATTCTCCTATTATTTGAACACTTGGTCTTTATGAGGTGTTCCACATTTCTCTCATGTTCTGCTCATCATTATTTTTTTGAATTTTCATTGGTTTTGGTCTCCTGATTTACTTCCTTTGCTTTGTCCTCCAGTCCTCATACTATGCCCTCCACATGGTCTATTTTATTGTTCTGGCTGTCTGTGGGGAGCCGTTATCATGCCATAAAATGCGTCAACATTTGTTTTGAAGTTCTCTGTTCTTCCTCCTACTAACCAATGCTTAGTCCCTATTTTCTCTGCCAAATATTCTCCACCTGCAGACTTTCCTTCTAGAGATCATGACCCCTGCTGTGGCCAAGTTACCTAGCAACCATGTTATGCTAATTCCTAACAGCCCTTTGCCCTTCCCCCCTGTGAAAAAATATTTAAAGTGCTGCCTGCTTGGAATAAATGGAGTTTGATTGGAATATCGACTTGCTCCACTCTCTTGCATCTCTTGTTCCCCTCCATTCTCACCCCTTCTCTAGGGCCCTCGCTGTGACCGACCCGTGGGTGGGTTAGGACAGCTTTCCAGACCAATAAAATTAATTGACTTATTTAATTTTTAATTTCTGATTTTTTTTTTCTTTAGCATTTTTTTGTATTGAGTTACCTTTTTCCTTTCTTGGTATAACTATTTCACTTCATTTAATTGAGTGTGTTCTCTTAGAGTTCACTCAGGTGTTTGTTCATGTCCTCTTTGAATTCCTTCAGGTATCTATTGAGTTTTCTCATTTGACTGAGCTTTCTTGGAATTCAGCAAGGTGCTTGTTTCTGTCCTCTTTAACATTTAAGTTCACTTTGTATATTTACCATAACTGTATTTTGGGATTCTTTGTCTGGAGTTTCCTCTAAGTAGTTTTCATTGGAGGCTTCAATTATGGGACCAAACATTCCTGGTAGGGATATCTTGCCTTCGTTATTTTGTGTTAGTTGCTTTTTCCCATCTGAAGATAATCCTTTTCTTACTGAGAATGTAGCAACAGTGCCTCCACTCAGGTACACAGGGTGGGCTGGGGCTAGCATGGGAGAGGCAACTGCAAACTTGATGGGCCGGAGCTGGGACTGTTCTGGAATGTCTATTTATGTTTAGTTTGGGGAGAGAGGGGATGGAGCGGGAGCTCACTGGGGTCTGTGTTGGGTGGGCCTTGTCTTCCTAGCTCTGGAGGGGTGGGGGCAAGGGCAAAGACAATTGTGAACTTATCAGCGGTCAGGGGCCTATGCTGGATATGACTGGCCCCACTGGCTCCTGGCAGCCTTTATACATCTGACACCTCTTTAAATAAAGCATATATCATGAATGTTCCTTTTCAAAATTGTTATTTATTTATTTTAAATATTTTATCTATTTATTTGCAAACACAGAGAGAGATGGAGAGAAGAGAGACATAGAGAATGGGCAGTTGGGGCTTCCAAGCACCACAAACAAATTCCAGATGCATGCACCACCCTGTGAATCAGGTTCTGTGTGGGCACTGACAAATCAAACCTAGATCATTAGGCTTTGCAGGCAAGTGCCTTAATTGCTGAGCCATATCTCCAGCCCAGTATTTTTTGTTTTATTTATTAGAGAGTATGGGCACTCCAGGACCTTCTGCCACTGTAAACAAGCTTCAAACACATGCATCACTTTGTGCATCTGGCTTTATGTGAGTACTGGGGAATCCAGACCATCGAAGCATTACAAGCAAGTGCCTTTAACCACTCAGCAATCTGTCCTTGAATGGACTTTTATATTCATCATATGGCTCATTATTTCTATGGTTTGCTTAATAAGTTCTCTATCGATGTAGTCCTAGGTTGCTTCTAATATTTTTCTTCTCTGACAAGGCTGCAAAGAAACAATAAGTGTGCATGTGGTGTTTGTATATATGTGATTGTGTGTGTGCACACGTGCATGTGGGCTCTATATACATGTGGTGTGTGTAAATGCCAGAGGACAATTCTGTCTTTTAGAATTTGAGGAAAGATCAGGCTTGGTCTAAAGTTGGATTCCTGGCACACAGATGCATTCTCTGTAAATGTTAGACACATCTATTCAGCCAGAAAAGGTATTTGATGACCATTCAGTTCAATTCACTATTATGAAATATGACAGGTGCCAGAGGAGCAGGTGTGGAACAGAGCCATGTGTATATGCCCATCGTTCATAGATTTTGTGGCCACAGGGGATCCAGTGACTCCACTTTTCATCTCTCTGTCAGTACCATGCAAATGTGTGATACTGGGACAGTGTCCTGCCTACTGCAAAAGGACACAGCATGGTAAGGCACCTGCACATTGGTGGCTGGCAGGAAGACAGGGGCTGTGATCACACAGCAGTGGAGCTCAGGGCAAAATTAAGCAGTTACTGAGGGGAGGAAGTGGTGCATGCAGACAAGATAAACATGGTACCTGGGAAGTAGCAGGGACCAAACCAGGACAGGTCTTCAGCTCAAGAACTTAAACAATTTTAGTACGGGGAGATAGCTTGGTGAATAAAGTTCTTGCTATGTAAATGTGAGTAACTGAGTTTGGATCCCAAGATCCAACAAAAAAAGCCAGACACTGTAGTGCTAGCATTGATTATCTCAAAATACCTAGGACAAGATGGTGCAGAGACAGGAGACTCCCATGAAAGTTAGGGGACAAGCTATCCCAGAGATGAACAATGTGAAGGAGAGATTCTGCCTCAAACAAGGTGGTCAATGACTGACACTTAAAATTGTCCTCCACATACATGCCACGGTGTGCTCACACCCACTGACAGACATGAGCACACACACACGTACACACACACTCGCACACAAATAGACATACACACACACCACAGAGAAAGATTTTTAAACAACTTCAAGTGTTCTAATACACCACTGAAAATTTTAAGTATGACTGTTCTAGGTGTGGATCAGAGTCTAGAGGGCATCCACTGGATGTCTAGGACCAAGGAATTCCATTTAGACACATGGATAGTAGTATAAACTGAAGCAAGTTATTGAGAGAGGAAAACACTTTGGAGATTGGAAGTGGGTCAGAGAGATGGAAAAGGTTAGACATTCAAGTAGCTTCTGGGCCACAAGAGTTGTGACCCTTTACACAGCACCCACCGCTCCTATTGTTTCAGATGACAGGGTTTTCTGTTGTACACTCTGTCCCTTCCATGCAACCCTGGGATGGGTGTTCTAGTCTTTTCCTCTCATTGGTTTCTTTCATAAGTTCTTCTTGATACCTCTATTTCGCCTTGCCTTACGCTCCTGCCACAACATGAAATGAGTCACCATTTCATGAAATGAGTCTGTGAGTGTGCATAGACATGTACTCTGCAGTAGTCCTGGGGCCTCGCCTAAAGTGGGACAGTTAGAGAGGATGGCATGGGGGAAATGGTGTTGGGGGAGGAAAGGGCAGTGTCTATGATGACTTCCTGCTTTCTGGCTCTTTGGGCCTGTAGATAGTGGTACTGGCTCTTGAGTATATGCAGGCAGGATGAGAAAGAAGCTCATGAAGTTTGGAGTCCAGTTCAGCAGGGAGCTGGAATTGCCTGCTGTGCATGCAGAGATGCCCTGAGGGCACTTTGACTTGTGGGTCTGACGTGAGAAAAATCAGGAATGGCAAAAGCCAAAACCAGACTTCTTTCCATCCCTTTGCTATTATTATTCATTTTTTGGAATTATCCTTTTTTTTTCTTTCATGTCTGCATTCTCTCACACCCCGTTAAAGTTGCTTTTATACTAGAGGGGAAGTAGTGTCACTCCTAGGATGCTGTTCCTCATCCAGAGGGTCCTTGAGGGCTTTTACTCCCTGCTTGCTAAAATAGCAAGTGGTCCCTAGCATCTAAAAGTAGACTGCAGAGGCTGAGTAGAAAGCTCTGTGGGTAAAGTGTTTGCCTTGCAAGCATGAAGACCTCATTTCAACCTCCAGACCCCATGTAAAAACATTGGGTGTGGTGGTGCATGCCTATAATCCCAGCACCGGGGAAAGAGAGATAGGGGAGCTTGCTGGCCAGAAAGGTTAGCTTATTTGGTGAACTCTAAACCAATGAAAGGCCATCTCAAAAAAAAAAATTGCCCTTCCCTCATGGCTCCTCAACAGAGAGACATCTGAATCCCCTGAGCTGTGGTGAGGGGTGGGGGCTTGGGGTTCTTTCCCACATGAACCTTTTTTCCTCTTGTATCTTCTCTTTGCCTAGCTGGGCTGGCCAGCACAGATTTTTTATGTGGCTGAAACCTACTGCACATGCTCTCTCCTCACTAGTGGCTGGTGGTCTCTGTTACTTCTCATTTCTTTTTAAATAAGGTCTCCCACAATACCTTAAAAATATTGGCTAGGCATGGTGGTGCACACTTTTAATCAAAGCACTTGGGAGGTAGAGGTAGGAGGATCGCCATGAGTTTGAAGCCAGCCTGAGACTACATAGTGAATACCAGGTCATCTTGCACTAGAATGAGACCTTACCTTGAAAAAAACAAACAAAAAATTTTGGACAGTATTCTTGAGGAACAACACCCGAGGTTGTCCTCTGGCCTCCACACGGGTGCGTGTGCACCCGAATACATGTGTGCCCCTACACATTCGAATACATCTATATAAATGCATACACAGACATACACATTAGCACAAAGTAAGAAATTCACCTCTCCAGCCTCTGTACGATGCTGAGTCCCTTGGTTACAATCAAGATAGTGAAAAGACTAGACGTTTCCTCTTTTAATTACATGAATAATTATGAGTTATGCATCTGTTTATCAGCATATCATCAGCTCTCCCGACCAGCAGTCTGGAACAGCATCTTTTCAAAGCTTCCATGGCAGATCCCTGCCTCTCTCTCCCTCACACACGCCCACTATTTCTGTCTAATGGAAGTAATTAACTGTTGTCCCTTCCTTTCTCTATGAATGTCTACAAATCCATAGACACATGACCCCAGGGAGAAACCCAGTGATAGAGAAGAAAGTGAAAGCCCTCTCCATGTATCTTCTCAAACATTGTAGAACAAACATTGTGGCATAAATAACCCCAGATACATAAGTTCTCGAATATCATCAAAGAGGAAGAAAGCCTCTTAATGGACTGAGTGGGTTTCTGTCAATTCAATAGCTCCTTTGAAAAAAAAAAACCCTCATATTTCTTGCTGCCATAGAAACGGTCTCTTTCAAGTGGATTGTAAATAACAACAGGGCCCTCTGGCTCTGTGTTTAGATTATATGTGTATTCTCTTTTCAATGTGAGGAGTATGCCAAGGTGTTTTGTTTGGGCTGTTGATCTTATTCTCTTTTTTTTTTTTGTGTTTGATTGGGAAAACTTTGTGGTCATTGAAAACACTTAAGTTAGACCCTCTGGGTTAAGAGATAAAAATGTGGAAATTAGAGGTACCAATATTCATTTTAACATGTGAGAGGCTGTGAGTTCCCAAGAGCAGATAAATCATGGCAAGGAGTTAGACACTAAAATCTTTCCCTCTTTCCACTCTGCACGGCTGAAGCAACATCAGGATCCACGTGGAATCTCTTAGAGTTCTTCTGCAACATCCAAGCAGCGGCTGTTTTGAGACATTTTGTCTGTTTAACACACTTTGCTTTGTGAGAAAACCAAGTGCTCCATTAGAACAGTGGCTGGCTGCCTTTGGGTGGGTGTTAGCCTTGCCATCTTGCATTTGTGATGGGCAGCTTCTGTGGAAAAGCACATCTGAGGAAGCCCAAATCAATAGGCGGCAGAGTGTGTGTGAAGGGAGACTTGATCTCGCTGTCAGACAACACCACCCTTCTGGAAGCGAGGCATTCTGGGAGTTCCAGGACTTGAAAGCTTTCTCTACTAACCTTGAGGTAAGGCCTAACTGATTATGCACATTGAAAATGCACTTTACCAGTTACTTTGATCCCTGATCATTACACTTCCTACACATATATTGAAATGTCACATTGTACCCCGCAAATACGGACAACTACTATTTGTGAATTAAAATGTGTCTTTGAAAAATGCAAAATAAAATAAACTGTACCTCAGGAAATAAATGGAACTCGGGAACATCACCTTCAAAGCGCCTCCTGTTTACAGGTAGATTTAGACAAATGTTCTTCTGCATTTCTGTAGACACCACCCTGTCACTCAAAAATATTAAATTTCTCTCTTTATGATTTTTGTCTCACCTCACCCACAAAATTACCCCTCCCGCCCCCGCAGGCACCATCTCTTTCTTGTTTATTCTTGTAGGCCGGCATACAGTGTAGCATCCTGCATAAATTAGACCCTCATTAAATGTCCTTCAAACTGAGATGATGTGACAAGAGTCAGAACACATTATTTGGCTCCAGGTATAACAGCGGATATTTAAAAAGTACTGTGCTTATCATCACTGACATTTATTTCAGTCCTATAAAATATACTACTGTTCCCATTTTTTATCATGAAACTGAGGCTAGAATGGTGATTGATTTGTGTTTGTAATCCCACAAAGTTTTAGATCTTGAATTTGAACCCAGAGCCTCCAGTGGAGAATAAATGCAATATCATGATATACTGTCTCCCAGACCCAATCATAGTGCCTTCCTTAGAAAAGATCTTTCATCTTCTCTCTCTCTCTCTCTCTCTCTCTGTGCATGCATGTTTGTATGTATATGGGTACATATATCTGTGCAGGTGCACATGCGTGTATGTATCAGCACATGTGGAGGCCAGAGGTTGTGTTGAGTGTCCTCTTCCATCACTTCCCATCTTATTTCTGAAGGCAGGGTCTCTTACTTGGGCCCAGAGCTCATGGTTTTGGCCAGACTACACCTCACCCTGGGGAACCCCCGTCTCTGCCTCCTGACTGCTGGGGTTACAGGTAGGCCATTTTACTCACTTGTAATTTGCACAGGTACTGCGGACCTGAACTCCAGTCCTCATGCTTACACAACAAATGCTTTACTGACTGAGCCATTACTCCAGCCAGAAAAGGTCTTAATAGATTTTTTTTGTTGAGTGAATACATCTCATAGAAAACTCAGGCTCAAAGTCATTATATAGGTCAGGCTTGCTTGTCGAGCAAGTAGTCACCAGCTATTTCTCTGGGTTCTGCAGGTTGACACGAGGAGACGTAAGGCCATCACAGGAGATGTCGATGAATGTGAGCTATCATTCCAATATATAGTAGAATTCACTTGCCTGTTAATTTCCATAAGTCATGGCCTTGTAACTTCCTTTAGCCAATGAAATGTGAGCAGGAGTGATGTGTGTCGCTTCCACACACTTACCACGTGTATTCATGTGTGCCACAGTGTGTGTGGAGGTCAAAGGACAATTTTTGAGTGTGGGTCTCTTTGTGTCGAGTCTCTCATTCTCATGGTTCGTGCCAGGGAGCTGGTCCTGGAGCTTTTGAGAAATTCTCCTGTCTCTCCCTCCTAATTTGCCATTGGTGTGGTGTTGGGATTACAGAAACCCACCATGGTTTCTGGCATTTAAATGGGGTCATGGAATTCGAACATGGGTACTTAGCAAGCAGGTTATTCATTGAGCCATATCCCCAGCTCCAAGCAGCAGGTTTTTTTTTTTAACATTTTAAAAATTGACAACCTCCATGCATAGAGACAATATACCATGATCCCAATCCCCTCCTTCCCCCTCTTCCCCCTCCCATCTTAAGTCACCCCTCCACTGAATCTCTTCTTTCTATCCAGTCTCTCTTCTATTTTGATGTCATTATTTTTTCCCCTCCTGTTAATGAGGTCTTTGTGTAGGGAGTATCAGCCACTGTGAGGTCATGAATGCCACAGCCCCTTTGTGTCTTGAAGACAGTTTTGTAACTTCCTTCCTTCATCTCTTACATTCTTTCTACCACCTCTTCAGTAATGGACCCTGAGCCTTGGTGGGTGTGATAGAAATGTCTCATAGTGGTAAACACACACCACTCTCATTTCTTCTCAGCACTTTGGTGAGTTTTGAGTCTCTCCAGTGGTCACCAAAAGTGAGATTGACATTAATATATGGGCATAAACACAAATATTCCTTTGGCTAGACAACAGTAGTAGTTTCCTCTGCTAGGGATTATGACCACCCCAGCCATAGGCTTTTCATTAGGTTTTCAGTACCAGGCAGAAATTCCCTCCCATGGAGCAGGCCTCAAGTCCAATCAGAGAGCAGTTGGTTTCTCCCATTTTGCCTGGCTGTCTAGCCGTAGAACTTGCAGGGTCCACCTCTGGTTATGATTGTTGATGACTTTTTTTCCCTCATCAGGCTTCACAGGTCTTTCCAACATCCTGACAGCTAGTCAGCAGGGAGGAGGCTTCCAGCTTGATTTCTCAGTAGCCTGAAGCCCAAGCATGTGGTGCCTTTGGCAATAGGGTTTTGCCATTTAGCTTTGGTGAGCAACTAAGAGCTTTAAGAGTTTTGGCAACAGACTAGGCAACACCATTTTCTTCTTCCTGTCATGGTGATTTTTCAGCCTAAACTCAACAGCAGAGCCCCTGGATCATTCAGGTTGGCTCTTAAATCAGTTCACTGTGCATTGGTCACTAGCTTGCCTGGGACCTTAGAGACAGAACACACTCCCCAGTCAGTTTATTAGAAGCAATTTCTGATGGGGAGTGTGGACAGGGTAAGCCTACAATTTGGAAGGAACCAGGCCTGAGGCTCAGGAAGTCTTCCCTGGGTCAGTGGAATCCTATCTGCTTCTGACCCACTTGTGCCACAGTTAAGGGATTCTGGAAATCAGCCCACACTGGCTTTTGTATCAGGGGTCATAGGACTGTTGTCCTATAGTGTCAGAGGCCATCCTGTTGCTAAGGGAGATGAGGACAGACAAGGCTGTTCTGTTTAGCTTGTCCTTATCACAAATGTCACATTTCTGGCACATTAAGTACTACAGACAAGGAAGAGGAGAGAGCTGGGTCAGTCCACAGCCACCCCGAATGATGCCGTGGAAAGAAACTTTTTGGTTGATGTTGTAAAGGTTGGAGATTGCTTGTTAGGGAAAACAAATACCAAATGATGGCTTGATTTTTTTTTTTTTCTGAATTGTTCTGGGAATCACCTGCATGGGTGAGGGGGTCAAAGCATAAGAGATGTTTAGAAGATACTTGGTGATCATTGATAGCTATAAAATTATTTCTCCAATCATCTTTTAGGTGTCAAAGGCAGTCTTGTCTTATCTTAGAAAGTTTTGCTGGTACCTACAGGGCAAAATTGCTTTTGAGAGTATTTATTGGTTTGGTTGCTTTTCTGGATTTGGGTATGTGAGGTTCCTTTTATAGAAATAGATGAAGAGGTGAGGATTTATGTGTGAGTGCCTCATTAAAAAATGCTCCCAGGGGAGATGGTGAGAGAGAGAAGGAGCAGGATAGGGAAGGAACAGGGAGCCAAGCCAGACAGTGGCCTCAGGAGAAGCCTTCAGCACAACCCCTTTGGAAAGTATCAGGAGGCCAGTGCCTTGGTGCTCTGCTTCCTCACAGAGGGGTTAGTTTTTAGTAGTTGCCTCAGTGAGGGTGAGATGTGGACTTGGGGGAACTGACCGTGAATAGACAAGAGCCCCCTTCCAACATGGTGTGCAAGTTCTGCCTGCTGAGCACACACCAGAGAGGGGCAAGTGGGGAAGAAAGCTTTGAGTGCAAATAGTTCACTTTGTGATTATTTCTCAGTTTTAGGCTATTTTTTAAAACAACTTTCTCTGTGGTTGCTTATGAACTATACCAAACAAACAATTCAGAACATCTGTCAAGGAAACCTGAAAGATTAGCCTCTCGGTTCCTGTGGGGCAATGAAAGACAAGGCGACATGGAGGCTCAGAATGACTTCCTGTCATGAGGGTGATCACAATGAGAGATGAAGAGAGCACTTAGCAGCTCCAGAGTTTCACTGCAGAGAAGTGTCCAGCTTCCGAAGGCTGTTGGCATGAGAGCCGGTGGTGGGTTTCACTTTATAAAATATTTCATGTACAAATCTAAATGAACCTCAAGGTCACATTAGGAATGTAGACTCGCCTTTCCAAAACACTTACTGAAGCTAAAAGGGGGGAAAAATTCCAGGAAAACCATTCCAAGATAGATATCCAAAATTGCAAACCTCAGGTTTACTGAAAGTATTTGGAAGGTTTCTGTCTTTAAAAATTTTTGTATTTATTTTCAAGAAGGAAGACAGAGAGAGATAGAGATAGATAGATAGATAGAGAGAGAATGAGAATGTTCTCAGGGTGTTGGTGTTTGCCTTCCACCTTGTTTGAGACAAGGTGTCTGTGTGGTTTAGTTGCTGTAACCACCAGACTAGCTGGCCTTCAAGCTTCAAGATTTTCCTGACTATACCTCCCATTGCTGTAGGTATGTATGTCAGGATTATCTATGCATTGCACCCAACTTTAAGTGGGTTTGGGGGTATTGTAGTATTCATTGCTCTGTATTCATTGCTGGGGCAAAACACCTGACCAAAAGCAGCTGATGGGAAGAATGGGTTTATTTTAGCTAAAGGGTTTCTTTCAGCTTTGCTTCATGATGGCAGGAAAAGATGGTAGAGCTGGACCACAGTGAGTGAACTGAGCTCTGGTAAGGAGGAAGCTGGGCTACATTACCCCAAAGCTCACCCCTCCAGCAAAGTTCCACCTCCCAATTGCCACCAACTGAGGACCAAGCATTCAAAACACATGAGTTTGTCGGGGAATATCTGATTTAAAATACCACATGGGGATCCAAGGTCCAGTAATCAGGCTTGCATAGCAAACACTTTTAACCACTGATCCATCTCCTTAACCACTCTTTTTAGATCTTTAATAATGATTTATGTGTATAGAGGTCAGGGTTAGTATAGAAAGAAAGAGGAGGTAATGATATTTCAAGGTCATGCAGATATAATCACACTTCAACCAAATTGTGATTTCACCCAACTGTGATAATAACTATTTATGTACTACACCAAGTATTCCAGTAACATATGGAAGAAATGTAGAGTTGCTGACAAATATATAGATTTTCCTCATCATTCTGTCTTATACATCTGTCACAAGGAAAGAGTGAAGCCTGTGATTAGCTTTATCTGAGACTGGCAAATGAATGTGTAAAAACTGAAGAAAAGGCAGACATTGTTTTCACCAGAAGCTCACAAAGCACCAGAAGCTGTAGTTGAATGTGTGAGAATCAATCTCCCAGAGCGGGAGAATGATAGCAACAGTTCATTCAGAGCTGCAAATAATGTGAGATCTAAAAACCAATACCAAACACACCTGTTTGGAAATGTTTTAAACATTGGTCTTAATAGTAACTCTAAATATTCTCCCTCCACAAAAACTTCTGACATTTTACTTCCAAAATACTATTCTTCCCCCTTCTTGAATATGACTTTAATTGTATAAACCAGCAAATCAGCATAGTCACAAACCTTTAGAATTCCTCGTGCTCTTGTGTTCCAACTTAAAAGTTATGTGTACTTCTGAGAATCACATTCAACATACTATGTTTTTCTGTTCTTCTCTCATACTTATTTGGTATTTTTTTTTAAAGAAAGGGCATTGTAGAAACAAAATATACTTTTCATATTGTAATATTTTTAATTAGTGAGAGAGCACAGATGTACAACTGGCTTTTTTTTTCTTGTAGCTCTTGACTCTCTTCTCTCTTTGTGGAACCTTACTGAGTAAGCTGTGCACTTATTTCAGTGAGATTTTGTGTCCTGTGCTGAAGGTCTTACACAGTAAAGCGGATTTAAGCTTTCCTCTAATGCTCACAGGTAGATGTAGATGTGATGGCTTACAAGCGTGTCCCCAAGGCTGGGGACATGGCTCACTTGGTGAAGTCCTTCCTGTGCAAGTGTGTGAATCTGAGTCTAGATCCCCAGCCCTCACACAAAAGCAGGGTGTGGTGGTGCATGCATCTAATCCCAGTGCTTGTAAGGCAGAGACAGGTGGATCCTCAGGACCAGTTGGCTAGCTAGGCTAGCTGAATTGGTAAGGTCTAGGTTCAGTGAGAGACCTTGCTTCAATAAACAAGGTGGAGAGTGGTAGAGAGACACACATGATGTTGACACCTGACTTCCAAATGCACATTCACATGTGTACCTACATCCCTATGAACACACATGTACAGAACACACATACTTACGTGAAAAAAGTATGTCTCCAAATTATTTTTCTTTCCTTCTTTTTGTGTATATATGTATATATTTATACATATTTATCTATATATAGATACATACATATACGTATGTGTGTATATACATATATGTATGTATGTTTGTATATGTGTATTGATGGTCAGAGGACAGCTTCAGGTGCCATTTCTCAGGTGCTATCTATCTTTTTCTTTTCTTTTCTTTCTTCTTTTTGAGAAAGGGTTTCTCATTTGCCTGAAACTTGCCAAACTGACTGACCGGCAAGCCCCAAAGATCTGTCTGTCTCTACCTCCCCAGCACAGAGAGAAAAAGAGAGAGAGAATGAGAGAGAGAGAAGAAAAAGAAAGAGGATAAGGAGGAGAATGGGTATGCCAGGCCCACTTGCTACTGCAAGCAAAGCTTCAGACACATCTGGTTTTATGTGGGTACTGGGGAGTTAAACCCAGGTCAGGAGGCTTTGCAAGAAGACACTTTCAACCACTGACCCATCTATCTCTCTAGCTCCTAGATATTTTTTTTAAAACAGGTTATGGGGATGGAACTCAGTTCTCTTGCAAAGCAAGCACTCTACAAACTCCCTAACCCTAATCTCCCTTTCCTTAAGAGATGGGTTTCTCCCCCTAAGTATGGGATAGGTTGAGCCTTTTGTTTGTAAAGATCAGAAAACACAGAAGCAAGATAGTGTACAACCTCCTAGACAGGGTCATAAAAAGTACAATGCTCTCTTTCTCTTTGGTGTGTGTGTGTGTGTGTGTGTGTGTGTGTGTGTGTGTGTGTGTGTGTGTTTGTTCATTCTGGGGCATGCTAGCTGAGACATGTCATGAGGACACTCCAGAGCTCTATGAGGGTCTCTGTGACAAGGAACGGTCAGATTCATCTCAGCTATATTACCCCACACTCGGGTACCAAAAACTATTGCAATCAGCTTTCTCTCTTGCTTCACAGAAAGAATCCAAGCAAATCGGCTTGTGAAGAATGCATTTATTTGGCTTACGGTCTCAAGGGGAGACTCCCCATCATGGCAGGGAAAATGATGGCATGAGCAGAGGGGTGGACATCACCTCTGCCACAGCACTGCAAACAATGGCAGGAAGGTGTGCCAAATACTGACAAGGAGAAGCTGGTTTATAATCCTCATAAACCCACCCTCAACAACACAGCTCTAGCGAGGCTCTAATATCCAAACTGCCATCAGCTGGGGATCGATCATTCAGAACACATTCATTTGTTTGTGGGGGACACTTGAATCAAACCATGACAGCCTCCTTTCTGCCTTTTTTGGTCATTGTCTGTATGTGGGGTATGCATGCTTGTGTGCATATGCATTTGGATGCATGCACATGGAGGCCAGAGTTTGATGTCGTGTCTTTCTCAATCACTTTCTACCTTATTTATTGAGATATGGCCATTCACTGGATTTGTTACCTTCTTACTGGAACAATATCATTCTAAGGGAGTTAGGTTTTTTTTTTTTTTTTCAGTTTACAGTTCTGGATTACAGTCCATCATGGCTGGGGAGCTATGGTAGCAGGAGTTTGAAGCAGCTGGTCATATTCAATTCATAGTGAGGAAACAGGGAGTGACCAATGCTATTACTCAGCCAGCTCTCTCCTTGTTATGCAGCTCAGGATCTCAATCCCTGGAATGGTAACACCCACAGTTAAGGTAGGTCTACCCACCTCAATTAATCCAATCAAGGTAATCCCTCACAGGTACACCCAGAGGCTAACCTAATCTAGATCATTCCTCCCAGGTGATTCTTGGTCCTGTCAAGTTGACAATCATTAGAAACTATCATATGCACTGAACCTGGAGCTCACTGATTTGGCTAGACTAGCTCACTGGTAAGCCATGGGAATCCTCCTGTCTCCACCTCCCCAATGCTGAAATTAGAAGTGTGTGTCACCATGTCCAGCATTGACGTGGGTGCTAGGGAGGCAAACTCAGGCTTTCATGCTTGCATGGCAATAACTTTACCGACTGTGCCATCTCCCCAGCTCCTTTCCCTCCCCCCTTCTTGTCCTCCTCACTATCTGCTTCTTCAGATCTCAAACTCTCAGCAGCTTCTCCCCAAACACCGTCTCTGAGTATTTACTGTGCACTGAGCACTATGCTAGCTAGGATCAAGAGACAAAGCTGCAATATTATTATTTTTCTTACTACTTGACAAGTCAAGAAATAGAAGCTCAAAAAGATGAAGTGACTTTATCAAGGGATCCAACTAACAGCGCACAGCCTGGAGATCAGATTCATGTCTGTGTGATTAAGAAAACACTCATTGCTTAAAATCACCCATTGCCATCCCATCTTCTTTTTGTTTGGAATCCGATCCCATACTCATCCTGACCTTGAACACAAGCCTTTCCTTTCTCTGTCTTTCTATCTCTTAGCCAGAAACTCAGAGTTGTCTATGCCACTATACCTCTATCAACACCCACAGTTCCCTTATTTTTCTAGCTCTGTGAATTTCACTTGCTTTGCTAATTCCCAACCTTTCACAACTCCTCAGTGTCTGCATTCTATTTCTAATACTTACCTCTGGCATTTATAGTGGATGTCCCTTATTATAGAAAGCTCTTGTGAGACTGTCTGAGGGTAACAAGTGACCACAGCCTCCTTTCCCCAGTGGGCCCTCCTTCCACCACACTCACCCTTTAGTTCTCTATTTGATTTCCTCTATGTCCCCACTTATCCATTGTGCCATATTCAAGCCCTCATCTCATCTGTTGTTCAGCCTTTCCTCCAAGCTGTACTCTGTCATAGTCAGCCACACGTTGCTGGGATGAATCTCCAAACCAGGTACAATTTGGGGGAGGCAAATATTTATTGAAGTAACAGACCCAGGGGAAGTTAAGGAAAAAGGCTGGCCCCCTTTCACAGAAGCAAGCAGAGAGAGAAACAGCACCTCCAGAAGCAAGCAAGCAAGCATACTGTAATACTATAATTCACAAAATGCAGAACTGCCAGACCGGGGTTCTGGATTTTCTTTTGCATATCTATACCTAGTATTTTGCATCCAATTTAGAAAGGGCCAGTCCCCAGGAGGCTAGGCCAAAGTGACACTTCCTCCAGCCAGAAGCCTGGAGACAATTAACAATTTAATAAACACAATTATAATAAATTCTATTGTGGGCATTTATTCAAAACTACCACATACTCTTTCTTTCCATTTTGCTGAAAATAATTTTTTATTGGTGTGCATGTGTGTTTATTGTATATGCACATGTGTGTGCAGATGCATGTCTCCTGTGCACATGCATGTGGAGGCCAGGGGGGATATCAGCCACTCTCCTCTGTTGCTCTTCTGCTTTATTTCCTTGCAATTGTCTCTTATTGAGTCTGGAGCTTGCTTTCATTTAGCTGGACTGGCTGAACAGTGAGCCCCAGGAATCCTGCTATCTCTGTCCCTCTCAGCACTGGGATTACAGATGAATGTGGCCATGCCTCATGTTGTAGTTACTTTCATGTTGCTGGGACAAAGCACCTGACCAAAAGCAGCTGATGGGAGGTATGGTAGTTTGAATATAAGTTCCCCATAACCTCAGGTGTTTTATTAAAGCTTGTGTCCAGCCACCTGGCTGGAAGAGGTATACAGATCCTGGAGTCCAGTCCTAAGTTGTGTTTGGGGGCTGATCTGATTCTAGCTAAAAGGTATGCAGAGAGGTTTGAGCTCTTCCTGGGCCCCTGCTGTTTGCTTGATGGTTTGGTTTTGTGCTTGATGCTTTTGCTTTTTTTTTTTTTTTGGTGGGCTGTTTGGTTGTTTGTCCCTGTTTGAATACATGGAAACAGCATCTTCCACCACTTATGAAACTTCCTCCTGGATCTATAAGCTTGAAATTAATCCCTTCCTCCTCTAAACTTTGCCTTAATGTTCGTCCCAGTGACATGAAGCTGTCTAGAAAAGGAAGAAAGGTTTTATTTCAGCTTATAGTCTTGAGGGGAAGCTTCATAATGGCAGGAAAAGGATGATCCTAGAGCAGAGGTTGGACATCACTACCTTGCCAACAGCAGGTAGAAAACAGCAGCAGGAGAGTTAGCCAGATTGCAGTGATGGAGAGCTGGTTATAACAACCTTATACCCCCATGTAAGGACTGAGCTGGGGGTTAGAATTTAGATAATGCCTAGCTAAAATTCCAATGCTCCCCAAAATTTAAGGAGTACACGAATTCTTGTCTACAAAGTTAAATAATTAAAATCATAGACAACAAGATATTAAGGTATAGTGGGAGACTTTATTTAAGGGAACATGGGGAGTTACAGAGTTCTCCAGCCACCAGTGTGGGGAGAACATATCCGGCGAGATTTTAATAAAATCTGTGCTGCTCAGCTAAACAAGCAGAAGAAAAAAAGATATCAGAAGGCTCCCATCATGAGAGGAAAAGGTTTATGTGGAAAAGAATCCTGAGCCTCCTGGGGTGAGGGGCTTTACCTGGAAAGTGAAAGTCCTCCTTCTAGGATGCCATGTGGAAATAGAAGACTGGCTTTTGTTCTAGGGAAGCCTTTTAAAACTTCCCCTAGGTAAGTCAGAGAGACAGCTGATTGGTCTATACCTGACCTCAATCAGTTTTTGCATCTAGGTTTGGGCTCTGACTAGAGACACCTCCTACCCAAGGGGAGGGCATCTATGGAGTTTGCCACAATCCCCTCTCTGAAGAAATAACCCTAACTGCTGTTAGAGTATTGGGGTGTGGAATTGAAAGAAAAGCACCAGAAAGAAGTACATACATTTTTATTTATTTATTTGCGAGCAGAGATACATACATACAGAGAGAGAGAGAGAGAGAGAGAGAGAGAGAGAGAGAGAGAGAGAGAGAGGGAGAGAGGGAGAGACCACCTTGTGCATCTGTCTTATGTACTGGGGAGTTGAACCCAGGTCCTTAGGCACTGGAGGTAAGTGCCTTAACCAATGAGCCATCTCTCCAGCTCACATACATGTTTAAGAAACAAGAATACTCATTTTTATTCTGTAGGAGGCAAGGCAAAGCTCCGACTGGGGAGGGGTTAAGGAGGAGCCTGGCAACATTAAGGAGGAGCCTGGCAACATTGTGTGGGGTCTCTCTCCTAAACCCCCACACCCATGTCTGCCTTTTTTTCCTTCCGTGTACACCAGGTCCCTCTTCTTTTCCAAACCTCATCTTCCCCATACATGACATGATCTGACCCACTTCATAACCATTATGTTAAATGTGTTCATTTCTCTCAGCATGTCTGACACCCGAGCACCAGCGTTCATCTCTCTGATTCCTGTGGATGAGGTGTGACCAGCTGTCCATGCTCCAAACCATGAGTCAAAATAAACCCTCCCTTCCTTAAGTTGCTCAATGTGCATTTCCCCACATATGTCACTGATCACTTTTGATCTTTCTGAAGCTGAATTGTGTCCAGAGAGGTTTATGCATGATGTCTAATAAATAACAGAATCTTCCTCTCTTGCTTACTTCTTATTCTCCTGGATCCTTTGAGCTAGCTTTAATTAAAATTGTGATGGTGTATAATCTTTTCAAATGCTCTATTAATGTTGCTACTTAAAAGTCTATATATTGATTAGAAATACATTATTAGTGCCGGGGAGACCACTCAGTGGATAAAAGTGCTTGCTGTGCAAAAGTACCCACATAATCGTCGAGCTGGTGTGCCCGCCTGCCCGTAATACCTGTGCTTAGAAGGGGGATCAGCAGGGCAAGCCGGCTAGCTAGACTAGCCAAATTGGTGAGCTCTGGGATCAAGGGGGACACCCTGTCTCAATTAGGTGAAGAGCAATTGAGGAAGAGCCTGGACCTCAACCTCTGTTCTCCACATGCACACATCGTGCCCATGCATCAATGCACACTGCACCCACACAGGCACGAATATGTGTACACACACATGCATTCCACAAGCACACATGCAAAACAAAAGAAGAAGAAATATATTATTAATCTGTCTGCTCGGTTTCATTTTGGCTGTGCTATTCAGACCCGAGGGGTTACCTGTAATCTTGTACCAGAGAGGATGCTGTGGAGGTAAATTTCCATTTCAAGATTAAATGTTAGCTGGGCTGTGATCTTAATTTGCAAAGGTGACTGAATCACTATTCAAAGGCCACTTTGAATGAAAGAAGAATTTCTATTACTTACCTTTCCCAGGGAGAGAGGGCATGCCCTGCCTGGGGAAGCAGCAGGATTTGATCATGAAATGCCTGGTCCAGATCCCTTATTACAGGCTCCACAGAAAGACAGAGCAGGGCAGGGTGAAAAGCTTGGGACTGTGTTGTTCCTATCTATTCAGCAGGCTAGGAGTCACAGGGGCTGTCCCTAGCTGTCCGAGGCCTGGCCTTGGGCTCATTAGTGCAGAGATGTCACCTCCTGGAGTGCTTGAGCCAGATGGAGAAGGGACTCTGGCATGTGAGTCCTGTTTATTTCGTTTGCAAATGCAAAGAACCTGCACCTGGCTGTGCCATTTGTAACCTCTAAAAGGGAGAGGTAGTGTTTCTGTGTCTCCAAGGATCTGAAGATGGGCAAATATTACACATTACAGATGATAAGAAACACAGTCCACCATCGCTTTCTCTGTTCCTCTGCCTAGTGGTCTGTCGGCTTGCACCTTCTAAAGTTCAGACTTAAGCCCTTTGCTTCTCCTACTTTATGTGGTTTCTGACTTACTGATCCCGTCCACTTTCAGGGCTTTACTCAGTGCCCCTGTGCCCAAGACTGTTGGAACCCAGATGCCAGACATGGAATTACAACAACAACAACAACAACAACAAAAGGGACCGGTTTGCATTTTACATTTTATATTACCCTCCATCCATACCTCACCAGACTTATTTTTAATTTTTTTTTTTTTTTTGAGAGAGAGAGAGAGAGAGAGAGAGAGAGAGAGAGAGAGAGAGAATGGGCACACATGCCAAGGCTTCTTGTTGCTGCAAATGAACTCCAGATACATGTGCCATTTGTGTGTCTGGCTTTATGTGGCTACTGGAGAATTGAACCCAGCCAGTAGGCTTTGCAAGTAAGCACCTTTAACCTCTAGCTATCTCCGCAGCCCTCACCACACCTATTTTATCTTGGTGGCTGCTGCTTCAGCAGCAGAGAGGGACAGAGTGTGCCATGAATTATGGATTCCATCTGATCCTCATAGAGACTATCTGAATATTTTCCCTGTGGGTGCTTGAGTGAACCAAATTAGCCCCATGCTTGTCAGCTTCCTCCCTCTCTTGGTGCACAGATGAAAGTATAAGAAGTGAAAACTGGAACTCTCTTGACCTTTTCAAGTCTTCAAATAATGATTTTCTCGGCAGATAAGACTAAATTGGTATTGGATCTCAGTTTGGGAGCTGGGGAGGAGGCTGCTTAGAGGCTGCCTGTGTCTGTTCATTGCTTCGTTTTCTCCTCTTCTGCTCGATGGAGGAAATTAAAACTCTGATGTTCAGATTAGTTGGTTATAGACCCTCCTGCCCCTCACCTGCTGCTGCAGGTGTGAGAATCAGGCTTATCTACAGGTTCAGATGAGGAGGTCGATGATTGCAACACTTGAAGAAATAACCGAGGTAATAAGATCCTTACTCTAAAGGACTTCTGAATTGCTTTTAAAAAGCAAGAGAGAAATAACCCATAGCCATAACTTAAATAAGACCATAAAAGCAAACAGTGTCACAGGCAGTCTCCCAGGCACAGAGCAGAGGGTCACCTACACATAGTGGAACAGAGAACCCTCCCCATCATGGGGTGATGGCTCTCCTGCCTGAAATGTTTGTCAATCATCCCTGTGTGTTGACACTCTTAAGGGGAGTTGCCTGGTATTCAGGAGACACCTCGCTGGTGGCCAGTATCCATATGACTTTCATCCAGGTATCTGGCTTGGCTTGAGCTCCTGGATCACAAATCTGATAAGTCTTCAAGGGTGAAAGAGGTGGCTAGCAAGACCCAGGGTTCATAACTTGGAAAAAGTAACCAAGAACACTGGCTGAGTTCCCAAACAAGAGAAAATCAATGACTTTGAAGAAAGGTCCAAGCTGGCAGAAGTAGGTCATTTGATGGTTAGAGGTCAACCACTTTCCTGCCTCCCTTTCTGCTTCCTGGTCCTCTGGAATGTGAATAGCCTCCACCCCATGGACCTGCTGCCATGAATGGGTTCTTTCTGCTATGCCTTCCTCCTTCCCAGCCATGATAGAAGGAAGCCCTCTGGAACCATGAACTGAAGCAAATCTTTTCTCTCTTAACTTGTTTCTCTCATGTATTGTATTCATAGCAATGCCAAAGTAGCTAATCTAAGCTTTTAACCCTGAATCCTATAATTTGACAAATTTATTTTAAAAAATCAGGTCAGTTCTAGATTTCAAAGTATCTGGAGCTTTAGTAATTATAGACTCAGGAAATAGAACGAGTGAAAGGTGAGGCAAAGAAATTTCACAAAAATTTTGATAGTGGATTTTGTGTATTACACCACAATTCAAAATATTGTGATAGAGATGAAGCAGATAGTGCTAAGCCCTAAACTTTCTCCTGTCATTTTGATGAGTCTTGGGTTTCCCTGGTATTTGCTGCCATTTGTAAAAAAGAAGGTTGTCTTAACTAAAAGCATTAATCTAAGGGCTTAAACATAGACACTTACAAGGCTTTTTGATTGTGAAAACATCACCAGTTAGCCAAAGAACTGTGGAAGTTTCCCTCTAGGGTCTATGACCTTCCAAGCCCTAAGCTTTTGACTAAGTTCTCAGTATCAGACATAAAGTACTTTTCACTGAAGAAATCTCATATCATGGAATGGGAATGGATATTGCAAGTTGGTCAGGTCTGTGTCTTGTGTTAGTCTCTGGCTGGAGATGGGGGCTTTGGGGCTGGAATGTTGTCCTTGCATGTCATTTTCAAGGGAGAAGCCAGGGAGGGCTTTGAGGAGGGGATAAACACAGTGGGATCTGTAGTGTTGGCAGAAATGAGACAGGCTGGGTCAGGGAGGCCACCTGGTAGGAAATGGACCTTCTGCCTTCTTCTTCCACATTTAAAGGGCCTTGGATCCATTCAGATAATCTAGTGCAATCTTGTTTTAAAGCTACCCCATTGTCAAGCTTCATTCCACCTGCTACCTTAATGACACCCTGCCATCAAATGAGACATATTCATTCACAGGCTGAGAGATGAGGATGTGAGCATCTTTGGGCAAGATTATTATTTTGTCACAATAGTACAGTGAGGAGAACCTCTTGGATGTCTGATAAAGAACTAATGACATTGAAGTTCTTTTCCATGGAACAAACAAGGAAGAAAAAAAAACCAACAATGTAGCATAAAATAAAACAATAATAAAAATATGACCTTAAGTTGTAAAGTAAGCATAGCCAAGGATATCACTTAGCAATATATTTAATCTTAACTTGGATTCTCATTTTAACTTTAAGAAACTAAGATTTTAAACTAAGTATAAGAACATTTTTCACTATGTATCTGATTAAAGATGACTTTAAACTTCTGATCCTCTTGTCTTTATCTCCCTCATGCTGGGAATTCAGGCATGCACCACCATGCCTGGTATATGTTGTTCTGAGGATCAAACCCAGAACAACAGGCACTTTACCAACCTATCCAGCCCCATGGGGATTCTTATGGACCTTATCTAGAAGAAGCCTTCCTCCACTCTGAAATGGACCAGTAATACTTACACACACACACACACACACACACACACACACACACAGAGAGAGAGAGAGAGAGAGAGAGAGAGAGAGAGAGAGAGAGAGAGAGAGAGAGAGAGAGAGAGACTTGAAAGTACATCTGTATAGAGAAGGTTCCTATAGTGGTTGAATGAATGATTAAAAAGTTTAAAGCAATACTCAAAAACAAAGCAAGCCAGTAAAAATTATTTATTATTTTTATTTCAATTTATATAAATGTATCTATTTTACAGAGGTTATAGTCTTGCATTCCTTTAGCCTTGGTCTGCGTTTCCCTGAGGGTCCTTTTATAAGAAGGAAACAAGACATGCTTTTCCTGTGGATTAGTATCTTGAAAAGAAGTACAGCTATAATAAGACCTGATCTTGGTAAATTGTAGCATTACTATTACTCCACATATTTTTAGCATCTCTCTTAGATTACACCTGGGGCTGTGGACAAGGCTCTTGCTGTTTTATACTGGAAAATCTACCTCCCCTGCTGATAAGATAAAAGAGCTAACTCCCAGGATGCTTGGCCCACCTGCAAGCTTGCAATCAAGGTGACACCTAATTCCCAGGCACCTTGACTGTAGGAGGTTTGGAAGGAGAGGCAATAGCAGCAGGGAAGAACCTCAGAAGTTCAGGAAGCGTTTTAAACCAGAGGGAGAAGAGTGAGAAAGCCAGAGAGAAACGTTGAAGTGTGTGTTTGTGTGTGTGTGTGTGTGTGGGGGGGTGCCTCACAGCCCCTTTACTCTCAGCTAGGAAGAAGCAAACACAGACTCCACTCGCTCCAAAGTTGGTCCTTATATATTAGTTACTGTTCTCATTTCTGGTATAAAATAACTCAGAAAACATCAGCTTAAGGGAGGGAAGGTTTATTTCTGCACACAGTGCAAGGGGGTACAGACCCTTATGGTGGGCAAGGTGTGGTGGCAGGAGTGTAAAGCAGCCGGTCACATTGCTTCCACACTCAGGAAGCAGAGAGGTAAATGCTAAGCGCCCAGCTTGCTTTCTTCTTTTTTTATACAGTCTAGGGCCCTAGCCTGTGGTTTTATGTCACCCACAGTTAAGATGAGTCTTCCCACCTAACCCAATTCCCATGAGACTTATTTCCTAGGTGGTTCTAGTTCCTGTCAAGTTGACAGTCGAAATAAACATTACACTTGCAGGTAGCATTTGACTTAGGAATGCTGCAGCCTTTTGAATGATGGATTGGCCTTTTTTTTAAACTCCATTTAGCCTGTCTCGTTTATAAAGTTTCAGCTTTAGATTTTTCATATATTTTGCCTCTAGATAAATGATGAACTCATACAGCTGTCAGCTTATGATGACATCATATTGATTCAGGTTTGAGCTGTTTTGAACACAAGGGTGTTTCTTCTTCTGAAACCATGGGTGGGGGGCTTTGTAAAGCGCATTTCTGTAACCCAGCACCTTCTCCAGAGCAGACCTCAGTAAATATTTAGCTAAATTGAATAGGCAATAAATCTAGGGATGTAGGTCACTTGACATGAACAAGGTCTGGGTTCAATCTCCCTCAACCTCTTCAGCCTTCCTGAAGGGGCCCAGGCAGAGATCTTGGCAGCCAGTAACACCCTGTGTG
The DNA here is from genome assembly GCA_004024765.1 of Zapus hudsonius. Taxonomy (NCBI): domain Eukaryota; kingdom Metazoa; phylum Chordata; class Mammalia; order Rodentia; family Dipodidae; genus Zapus; species Zapus hudsonius. Next base: position 44,006 of record PVHP010005884.1, read on the forward strand.
CCAGGGCTGGGAAAAGGGGACTCTTCGGACTTATGAGACTCAAATCAGTTTCTGTGTAGAACTTTCTTCAAATTTATGTGCCTGCACTCTTTGAGTTACCTCTCTTGTTTCTGTAACAAAATATCTGACACAAACAACTCAAAGAAGGGAAGGTTTTATTTTAGCTTATGGTTTCAGAGGGTTCAGTCCATGTCACTTGGCCTTATGCCCTAGGAAAGGAAGTCCTTTCCTAGCAGCCGTGAGAATTGAGGTCATGAGAAGCTCATGGCAAACAGAATATCTGACTTCACAAGTTGGAGGTGAGGAAAGCAGGCAAGTGTGTGGAAACCACATCTTGATCATCCATGGCTCTCACTTTAGATATTTCCTACTAACAAGAATAGATAAGGCTGGGGCATGACCTCATGGAAGACATGGTAAAAACACGATGATTAGACAGGTAGAAGTAGGAAATTTTTTTTCTGACTTTCTAATACTTCTGTTATTATATAAGGAAGATGATTAACTCTGATAATGATCCTCATATTAACCTGTGGCCCCATTATTATGGATTTTTGAATTATGTCATGTGTTGAAAGAATAGAGTTATACAATGGGAATGCTTTATTTGAGATGAACAAAAATTGAACCAGGTGCAGAGGAAGCTATTGTAAAACATCCATGTATCTGACTAGTTACTTCCTTGATGAGCTGACTTGGCTAAAGTCTTAGGGTTCTGAGGGTCATGTTCTTTTCCATCATGAACTGAGGAATATATATGTCATGATTTTTTTTTTGAGTTAGTATCTCACTCTATTCCTAGCTAACCTGGAACTTACTCTTTAGTCCAAGGCTGGCCTTGAATTTACAGTGACCCTCCTACCTCTGCCTTTTGGGTGCTGGGGTCAAAGGCATGTAATACCATGCCCATCTTATATTGAATTTTTGTTTTTGTTTGTTTGGTTTTATTTATTTATTTAATTTATTTGAGAGAGAAAAAGCAGAGAGAGAGACAAAGAGAGAGACAGAGAGAGACAGAGAGACATTAGGGCCTAGGGCCTCTAGACACTTCAAATGAATTCCAAATTCATGCACTACCTTGTTCATCTGGCTTTATGTGGGGACTTGGGAATTAAACCAGGGTCCTTAGGCTTTCACGATTCTTGAGACTATGAAATGAGGTTACTTATGTAAGCACATGAAACAGTGCCTGGCACCTAGCAGATGTTCAATAGATTTCACTTCTATTCATTGTATGTTGCAATTTTTAGAATGTCATGGAATTTTGTTTCACAGGTGTATGAATGTGTGATCCACATGCATGTGTGTATGCATGTGCGTATGTGTGTGTGTGGGTCCACGTGCATGTGGAGGTCAGAGGTTGAAATCAGGTGTATTCTTTGATAGCTTTCCACTTTAGTTACTGAGGCAGGGCCTCTCACTTGAACCTAGGGCTTGCCAATTCAGCTAGTCTTTCTGGCCAGCTTGCCCCAAGGATCCCTTGTCTCTGCTTCCTGAGTGCTTGATGTACAGGTGGACTACCAACTCACCTGGGATCCAAACTCAGGTCCCCACACTGGCGTAGCAAGCACTTTACTGATTGAGTCATCTCCCAGCCTCATAATGGGATATTTTAATAGTACCTTTTTGTCCCCCCCTTGGCTGAGGCATAAGATTTCAGATGCCAGCAACAAAGTGAGATGATGTCACTGAAAGATTTGCCAAGCAGTGCCTGTTTGGTCCATAAAGCTTTTCATCCATGCGTGAGCTATGGCTGACATGCGGGTGCTTAGGACTAGATGCTGTGTGCTTCCCACACCTTTTGCCCTTCTTGCAGGGCCAGCATGGCTCACTCTGGCCTTAGGTTGTGAACGCCTGGAACTTCTGTCACTTCCGTGCTAAAGCATAACGAGTGGACTGGGAGGCTATGGCAGAGCCTCCAAACTGAAGGTTCTGGTGTCTTTAGTTCAGTCTTTAGTGGGATTCCAGGGTTCCAGCAGGCTTTGCATGAAAGAAAAGCAAGCTTCTCTATGCCTCTCACATTCTGGGGCTCAGTCATCTTAGTAACCTCATACGCCGCCGATACACAGGAGAAGTTGCTGAGCCAGAAAAGGATTTCTTTGAGGAAGTTGTCAATACTAGTAACACATTCCTTCCCTTGTTTCATGGGAAGGGCAGGCAGGTGCTTGCTTTTACTGCTGCTCTGTGGGAGGGTTTCAAAAAGACCATGTGGAAAGATTGTTCTGTTCATCTGGGGACCATGAAGAAGAGACACTAGTTCAAGTAGGAGGACCTGAGTTTGATTCCAAGTACCTGGAACTTGCTGATTAACCATTCTCTCTTAATTGGTGAGCTTTAAGTCTGTTAAAAGACTTGAAAAAGAGGTGGGAAGTGTTCTTGAGGATGATATCTTGGGTTGTCCTTTGGACTCCACGTAAGTGCACACACACATGCACATGCACCCATAACACATGTGTACCCACACACACATATGAATACAATGCAATATGCATTCATGCATGCACGCACATGCACACACTTCCTTGCACTCATGTGCATGCACATGCACATGCACATGTGCACATGCACACATGCACACATGCGCATGCAAGCATGTGTGCATACCCCCCCCCCCCCACACACACTGAAAGAAAAGGACACCACAGAATGCAGCATAGAAGGGCAAGAGTAAGGCACTCTTAGCTCTTTGGAGAACATTCATGCTTCTGTTTCTAGAGTGTGGGTATGGATGGATGGGCCTGGATGGGACACTGGAAGGCAGCTGACCTTGAGCAGCTGTGAAGTGGCCACTTGTGGGGGTTTTATGACCTAGCAGAGCCATGGTGTCTCATGAACTTCAGCTGGAGAATGGTCTACCTACCAACAGTCTCTGAAATACCCATAGAATGAAGGGCCTTGAGCCAAAGACCTGACCTGGTGTCTATTGCAAAAGAAGGGGTCCTTGGCTTTTCTCAACTTCCAGAAGAAACAGAGGTCTCTCCTTGCCTTGAGGAGTGTGAAGTAGTTTAACTAGGTGGACATATAGAACCCTTTGGCCTTGACTCTTCTCTGGAGAAGCTCACATTAAACTCAGGTGAGAGTTTTAATTCTGGCTTTAGAATGAACAGATGTATTATCTAAAATAATGTTGACTGTAAAAGTAGGGTTTTTAAAATGGAGACAACGGAGGAGGATATCCAGCTGACTGGGGATGGGGAAGGGGGGCAATGGGGAATTGGGGATAACAACTCATGGTTGGCCCACTAAACAATGTAACTCATTATGGACAATAAAGAAAAAAATAAAAATAAAATGGAGACAATAGGGAGAGTTTGTTCAGTTGTTAAAGGTGCTTGCTTGCAAAGCCTGATGGCCTGGTTCAGTTCCCCAGTACTCAAATAAAGCCAGATGCACAAAGTGACTCATGTATCTGGAGTTTGTTTGCATTGGCAAGAGACCCTGGCATACCCATTCTCTCTCTTTTTCTCTCTGCTTTAAGTAAATAATAAATGAAAAATTAAATCACTTGCAGTACACACCTCCTCCAGGAAGGCTTCACCTCCCAAACTGCCTCAGCTGGGGATCAAGCATTCAGCCATTCATACCACATGAGTTTGTGGGGGACACCTAATTCAAATTGCCACAGTGTGTTTCTTGTGTGTGGGTACACATGTGTTTGCAGGTGTGCATATGTGTGTGGAGGCCAGAGGTGGACATTTGGGGTCCTCCTCAATTGCTCTCTACTTTATTCTTTGAGACAGGGTCTATCACTAAACCCAGAGGTCATCATATTTAGTTAGACTAGCTAGTTAGCCAGCAAAAACATGGGGTCCTAATGTGCCACCATCCCTAGTGCTGGGGTTAAAGACATGCACCACCATGTCCTACATATACTGAAGTGTTAGGGATTCAAACTCAGGTCTTCATGCTTGTGCAACTAACACTACCCACTGAACAATCTCCTCAGCCCCACAATAGGTTTAAATGGGCAAAGAGGTCATTTAAAAATTATCTTTTATACCCCTTTCCAAGACACCACTTCATAACCATTCCATAGTCATTAATATCAAAATATGTGACAAAGGAACATAACTGAAATGCATGGTAGAGACATTTATTTTTCCTGAAAGGTATCATAGAAACTAAAACTGAAAGTAACATATTTATTCTCCAAATTAATATAGAATAAGCTGCGAAGTCACAGGTTCAGGAACCTTCTGTACACATAAAGTACTATTTAAGAAAAATCAATTAACTGTAATACAAAATTACTTGACAGAACTCAGAGGAATATACAACTGTAAGTTTCCTAAATGTTTTTTTATTGTTGGAAGCAATGAAAACAGTGAAACTAGAAAATTTACTCTGTAAACAGATTCCACGGAGAAATGGGTAATTCCATCTTATCATGTGTACTTCCTGTCTTCTTAAAATTGTCTGTGCTTTAACCACCTTTAAAATGTTCTACCTTATCTCCTGTTCCGGGAAAGAGCAGCAAATAGAGAGGTGATAAGGTCAGTAATTACGGATGCCATAAGTTTCTAGAAGGTTCTCATGGCCAGTGTCAATGGATGGCATTATCATCTGAGGCCATCACACAGAGTTAAGTGTCTTTCCTGATGAATTTTCAGAATATCTTGGTGTGTCTTCCTTGTACCCTAACCCATTAGAGGTGGGGTTGGGAAAGGGTAATTGCAGGGGATCTGGTATTAACAACCCCAACACCTCCTAACACCTCTGTGATAACTGCAATCCATGTTGGGCAAGTCACTTAACTGACTTAAAAGCTTTGGGCTTTCCTGCCTAGTGATAATAGTATTAGCATGTTCCAGTGATTACTCTGTGGATGAGATGTGATGATGTCTTTGAGGCTCATAGGTCCAGGTAAATGACTCCAAAAAGATTAATAAAATAAACAGAATTATCTTTGGATGCTGATACAGTTATACCAACCAGTGTGATTTAGAGGCTGAATGTTATTGAAAAGATAAAATGAAAGTGATGAAATACCCAGAGGAGACAATAGTGAAACAACATAAAACTTAGAGAATCATTGTTGCAACAAAATGGGTGTTTGCCACAGACCGAAGACACATCTTTTCCCCTTTTCTAGTAGTTTTCTAAGCTATGATAAATTTGTATCACCTTTTGATATTGAGGAAAGAGTGAACAATTCTTTAAACCATTAGGATTCTACCTTGTAAAATAAGAAATGCCAAAGCTTGGTACATTGGACAAGCCAACAGAATTGGTGACCCTCTCTTTCATGATTGTAGCCTGCCTTGTTCACCTGAGCATACTGCTTGCCAGTGACTAGGCTGAAAGTCCACTTCCCACGGTCCCCTGATGCTTGACCTGTTTGTGACTTCTCTGAAGAAGGAAGGGACACACTTCTCTGAACGGGAACTAGTTTCTCTATGAAAAAAAAATTCTCTATTTGGCCATAGAGGCGCATACGTACACATCTTTCTTACCTGCCTGGGAAGATGACAGGGGAGTGCTCCTTCTTGAAGAGGGGTTGAATGTATATTTTAACCTAACGAAAAGATCACAGAGTTCTAGAAACATCCAACTGGAGCTTATTCCCTGCTGAGCACATTGCTCTTAGGTTTATACCTCTGGATATGGCTTGCAGGATTGGACACTGTTTGCAGCCTTGAATTGGCTGTGACAAGGCTCTGTGCATCCCCAGGGCCAGTGGGCTGTATGCAGAGGGCGGGCAGGAGTCCCTGGAAGGAAAGAGTTGCTTGTTGAGTAATTGTTTCTCCTTGTTGGTTGTTCTGCTAAGACTATCCAGGCTATTTAGGGATGGACAGGAGAGTTGAGGCAGGAGAGACTAAAAACACATATGCTTGGCTGACTTCAGGATTTCTGTGCCCTCCCTAGCCAGGGTGCCATCTGTTTTTTTCCTTTTTGGTGTCATTTCTCAGACAGTGACAGTGGCAAGTAATATTTCAATTGAAAATTTGGCATTTGGGGAAATTAAAAAATAAGTAAAATACCACACATCATGGCTGTGGTGTACGGAGGGACAAAACCACCCGTCTCTTGGCCAAGAATTAAAGAGAGAGCAAGTGGATGGGGTTATACAGTTACTTTGAGGACACACCTCCAGTTATTGGAACACTTCCTATGAGACCTCACCTCTTAAAATATCCACCTTTCGATAGTGTTAATCTGGGGACTAAGACGTTAAACCATGGTACTTTGGGGGGACATTTATAATCAAAACTGTATAATATTGGGTTGGGGAGATGGCTTGCAAACCCTTGAAGCCCAGTACCCATAGTAAGCCAAATGCACAAAATGGCATATGCATCCGAAGTTTGCAGTGGCAAGAGGCCCTGGTGTGTTCATATTTACTAACTCCCTCTCTTAAATATTAAATAAATAAATATTAAAGTTGTATGGATGAGCCACAGGGTAGGAAAGAATATCCTGAGTCAATGCCCCCTCCCTCACAGAGACTGACTGATACATTCATGACCTCACAGTGAACTTGGGAGTGGGGAAGAGAAGATGTAAGAATGTAACCCATGGGAATACAACCAACACCCTATAGGTTCATATAGCAATATTAATAATCAGTCAAAGAATAGTAGAACTATTTTGAGGGAAGTATGGGAATTGGAGAAAAGACAGGGAGGGGAGAAGACTATGATGGAAATATATTTTGTACATACATTAAAGTTATCAATAAACAGTTTAAAAATAACCCTGTAGCTTGTTGTTCTTAGTAGAAAGAATAGGAAACGATTTGTTTATTCTACTTTCCCAAAAGCATGAACATCCTTTTCCTTTAAGAAAACAGGTCAGGGGCTTGGAGAATACCTCAGGGGTAGAGCACTTCCCCGGCATTCATTAAGTCTTGGGTTTTTCTTTTTCCCCAGCACCGAAAAAGCAAACATGGTCTTTTCGTTTTCCTTATGAACTTTTTCCAAGTAAATAATAGAATATCGATCTCCTGACTGGCATAATTATAAAATATATGTTTTTCCACATGTGGTTATTTGTAGACCAAGACCTGTGGTTGTCGGACACTTAAAGAAATCATATTTGTGGTAGTATTAATGGTGATGAAACTGACAGTGTTAGCTAAAATAATATTTACACATTTGACTGAACTGAGTTAGCTTGGTTGTCTCTTGTGGCCATGGAAATTTGAGGGACAATTGTAGTAGTGTTCAGTTTGAGAAGCCGATTTAAGGTGTGCATGTGCTTGTCTTCCCGTAAGAAGTAAGACTTGTAAGAGACTGACTTGCTGGCTCTAAGCCTATACAACTAAACCCTTCCATCGATCCATCAAGTGCTTTCTAAAATCCAGCTTGCTATGTGCGTCACAAAGACAGCTAGCTATCTGGCTGCACAAGAATTCTAGGGTTGTATTTCAGCTGATGGAGTACATGCCTCATGTTCAAAATGTCCTGGATTTGATCCCAAGCACTCCCTCAAATACAATTAAAAACCAAGAAGGTTTGCCTGCCACACTGTCTCTGTTAATTAACTGATATCTACTCTGCTGATAAGTCCCTAGAACCAAACCAATGTTGCCTTTGTTTCAAAGCAAATAACATATTACATGCTTCCCCCTCTCCTTGATGTGTGTGCATATGTGCATATGCAGGTGCATAAATGTTTGTGTGTATGCAGTGCATACGTGTGTGTGTGTGTGTGGACATTCACACATGTGCATGTGGATATGAAAGCAAGGTGACACCCTTAGTGTTGTTGTTCTTTGCCATCCATCTGTTTTTGAGACAGGGTTTGCCAGTGGCCTGGACCTTGCCAGTTAGGCTTGACTGGTTGGGATAAGGAACATACCACCACTCCCGACATTTTATGTGTACTCTGGCAATAGAACTCAGGTCCTCATGCTTAAAGGCAAACACTTTACAACTGAGCACTCTCATTATTGCTTTGAAGAGCTTTCTCTTGTCTTAACCTCCTTGGATATACCTGTGGTGTCCAGAACATACATGTTCCAGATTATAATCCTATGATGTTTTGGAATAAACTCAACATCTCTTGGAGAATCCTCCTTCTAATTCTTATTTAATTTGACCCAATACCAGGAGTACATTGGCCTCCTACTATGCTGGAGAAGTTCCTGTTAGCCATCCATGCTGGCTCTTCTGGAGGTCTGTAGTGAGATCTCAAAGCCTGGGTCACTCAGATCTTCTGTGAGTAAGTTTTCTCACTGGCAAAATTCCAGAGATTTATGATGAAATGCTGCAAAGTTAGCCTTTGTCACTTTAACTTCATATTTTATGTGGCACCTCCAGTTAGCTGCTGGGATTTCTGGCTACACAGTCAAGAATGGCTATCAGGAAAAGTGTGACTAAGGGTGACAGTTTGGGTGGTTCCATCTCTATTTTTTCCTTCATTTATTTCCTCACTTATTGAATAATCTGTTGCATTGTTTATCCTCCTTATTAAATTACTATGTTATTTTCAGAAAACACAGAGAAAACATGAATGAAAAACATCCTTTTCCCCATGAGGCAATGGTGGAGGGCAGGAAAGACAATGACCATTGCATTTGGTACCATAGTGTTGGGAAGCACACCACCGTCACAGAGTGAAAGGCAGACATAGAGGATCCTATCAGGGAGGCCTTCTGAAAGATCTTGCTGGGGAAAAGGAGTTAGCCAAATGAAGAGAGATCAGGCAAGGAGCATCTAGGATGGTGGGACCACAGAGTGAGGGGATATGGTATGCTGAAAGGTGAGATTGCAGAGATTGTAGGGGTGGATGGATTAGGTAAAGGTGCTCGTTACTATCAAATCATGGGGCCCAGATTCCAGCCTCAGCCTCAGGACAATGGGTTATCCTCAAGAAGTCTCATTATTTTGTGTGTGTGTGTGTGTGTGTGTGTGTGTGTGTGTGTGTGTTATGTGTGTATATATGGGCACATGTATGACATGACATGGTACATGTGTGGAAGTCAGAGGACAACCTTGGGGTTATCAGTGCTCACCTTCCACCTCGTTTGAGACCGCACCTCCCTTGTTGTTTGCCACTGAGATTGTTTGATGAGCCGGCCTGTGGACTTCAGTATGTTTTCTTGGCTCCTCCTCCCATTGCCATAGGCACTGCATGATTTTGGATGCATGCACTACCACACCTAGCTTTAATTGGGTTCTGGGGAATCTCACTTCCAGTTATGCTTGTGCAGCAACGGCTTTTAACCATTGAACCACTAAAACATTAACCCAGACTTCATCATGAGTTTTAAAAAATAGTTAATTCATTTATTTATTTGTGAGAAGAAAGAGACAGAGACCTAGAGATAGATAGATAGATAGTTAGATAGATAGATAGAGAATGGGTGCACCAGGGCCTCTTGCCACTGCAAATGAACTCCAGACAAATGTGCCACTTTGTGCATCTGGCTTTACTTGGGTACTGAGGAATAGATCCTGGGTCATTAGGCTTTGCAGACAAGCACCTTAATCACTGAGTAATCTCTCCAACTCAACCATGAGTTTTTTAATGTTGGGTAGTGGTACAACCTTCCAGGGAGATCACTCTGTCAAATGGAAGAGGAGTGGTTTGGGAAGGAAGAGGTTTTGTCTTGGATGTGATGACTGGCCATGCTAATTCTGTGTGTTCATTATACCAAGATATTAAGGACTTTCTATAAACACAGGAGCAGAATTGTAATTTTTTGTTTTGTTCATAAAGTGAGAATTGGGAAAAATAGAAGACAGCTCCATGTTTTGTGGTGAATCCTCAAGATGTCCTACATAGATGGACATACAGTTTTTGAGGTGTAAGATCTGTGGCTTTTATTTCTTATAACTCAGATAGCTGAGAGCTGTTTTAGACAGTTAAACTTCTTTCCATCCATCTATGTGTGTAAATAACAAGAAGGGCCTTTTTTGTGAGTCACAAAGAGCATAAAAAATGAAAAAAATAGCTGCCTTTCAATGCTTTGGAAAAATGACAGGGGGTGCTGATGAAAAATTGGGAACTGAAGGCCATTTCCTATTTATTTCCTGTCTTTGGATCTGGAGCTGTTAAAATGTAAATCAAGCCTTGAAAACACCCAGTCAGACAGGAACAGGAAACAGGACAGAGGACATAAGAAAAACTAAGAGTGCTTGGCTTTAGGAGGGGTGAAAAGTAAGGGCGTATGTGGAGGATTTCCCCCAGGAAACAATATTGCTTTCATCAAAAAGAAGAAACTGTAAGTTCTTTGGTTTCCTATATCCAAAGGCTGAGTTTAATTAAGGCAAGAAAGGGCAAAGAGAAGTGATAAATAAAACAAAACCTAGATCTGTAAGACATTGCCCTAGAGAAGTTAGAGGAGCTCAGGGCTGGTAATCATCATTACATGAGGGATGAGCTGTGTCAAAGAGAGAGGATGTCATGTGGACAGTAAAATGAAGCACCATATGGGGGAGACAGTAAAAATCAAAACGCCTTTTTAAAATATCAGACTAAAATGCAGAGAGCATGCTTGAACACACACGTTATGTGCAGTTTGACAAAATGCATCTTCAGATGTCTTCCTCTTTATCAACCTGGGGGATGAGAATGAAACAGGTGGTATCTGTAGGGGAATATCCTTAGCCAAGATCCACTTAAAGTATCAACTTAAAAGTTACACTAGGAGTCTGGGGAGATGGCTCAGTGGATAAAATGCTTGCTGCCTAATCAAGAGGACCTGAATTCTGAACATTAGCACCCATGTTTACATGGTTGTGTATGCCTGCCTGTAATCCCAGCACTCAGAAGGCAGAGACAGGAGAATCCCTAGGGCTTACCAGCTACATAGACTAGCTAGATATGTAAACTCAGGATCCAGTGAGAGACCTTATCTCAAAAAATAAGTTGGAATGCCTGGGAAGATGGCTCAGTTGTTGAAGCTACTTGTTGACAAAGCATTCTGACCCAAGTTCGATCTTCCACAGCGCCCATATAAAGATGGATGCAATGTGGTATGTTCATCTGTGATCTCAACATTCCTAGGACAGTGGGAGGTGGGGCTAGCAGAATCCATAGATCCAGGCCAGCTTGTTGTAGCAGCAAGAGGCCCTGTTTTATGGAGTAAGAGCACAGACCCCTTGAAGTTGTCTTCTGACCTCCACAGACACACACCCATGAAACACACACCAATAAATAAAATTTCAAAAACATTAAAAAATATGATGGAGTGTGACTGAAGAAGACACCCACTTTGGCCTCCTCAAGTATGTCCACATGTGCCTGCATGCACACTACATATATATATATATATATATATATATATATATATATATATATATACCACCCACATATATACACCCCCCATACACATTTTACAGGGGATATAAGAGGAACACTTGGTGATGGAGAATTTATTTGGTGAGAGTCATATTTCAAAGGATCTTTGGGCAAAAGATATAAGGGTAGAAGCCCAGCAAGAAGTAATGCAGATGCTCTGAGAAAAGGAAAAGCCATGGGATGGTATATGCAGGGCTGTACCTTTTGGGCTGGGTGATTTTGAATAAGTCATAACTTCTTTATCCATCAACAAAAAGGGTTAAAACTTTATCTAAATGAATTACTCTCTGTAATGATGTGGGATTGGGAATCTGGGAGGGATTAAATCTCTTTAAAGATGCAGGAGATCTCTGGTCCACCTACTTGGGTTCTGTCATGGTTTGATCCAGGTGTCTCCCACAAATGAATGTGTTCTGAATGCTCGGTCACCAGCTGATGGCAATTTGAGTATTAGAATCTTGATGGAGCTGTGTTGTTGGGATTGGGCTTTGTTGGGCACTGCCTGTTGGCACTGCTACTGAGGGCACGGAGAACAAAGGGTTAAGGATGTATGAGTGAGGTGAAACCCAGATAATTCAGTAGGTATTTCCCAGCTCCATCAACCCTGACTCCCAACCCCCATGGGCTAGCCACAGGAACCAGCATTCCCATCTCAGCATTACTGGCATTGGGTATCAGAAAAACTTCCTTGTACCCATCCCCACGGACCGTGGCTAGAATCACGTATTTCCCACCACTCAGGCCCCCAAATGAGGTATTCTCAGGTCGTCCATACCCACCTATCCCAGTGCAGGCCTCTAACTCACCACCCCCATCAACCAATCTCCTTTTCTCTTCCCTATTCCCCATCCCCCTGACCCCCTTTTTCCTATAAATGTAAGTTCCTCCAATTGAATAAAGAACCACGTGGATATACTATACACATCTGCTCGCCTCTGTGCCTCGCCTGACCCCCCTGCGTCATCCCCCTAGCTCTGTGGACCCCAGCCCTGAGATAGCGGACAGCAGACAGCTCGCTCAGCTCTCACCGCTTCTCTGTTTTCCCTCTGTGCGGCCAATGGTGCCCCTGGAGGTGAAAACAACAGGGCTTATGGGGGTTTTAAACTAGCTTCCCCTTGCCAGTGTTTGGCACACCTTCCTGCCGCTGTTTTCAGTGCAGTGACAGAGGTGATGTCCACCCGTCTGCTAATGCCATCCTTTTACCTGCCAACATGGAGTTTCCCCTTGAGTCCAAAAGCAAAAATAAATCCATTCCTCCACAAGTTGATTTTGGTTGGGTTTTTTCTGTGCAGTAACAAAAAGAAAGCTGTCTACAACAGTTTTGTTACCAGAAGTGGGGTCTGTAGTTGCTGACAGAACCCTGATTCTGTGGCTTTTGGCATTTTGGAACTGATTTACAGGAGGAATGTGGATGGATTTGAAAACTCAGCCTAAGAGACACCTTGAAGTGCTGTAAGTACAGTTTGATGGATTCTGGTCAGAGTTCAAAAGACCTAAATACAGTAAGGACTATGGACTGTGAGGTTTGGCTTACAAGGGTGAGAGAAAACGTTGTTGGGACTGTGCCAGAAGCAGTTTGTGTGAGAGGCTTGCTGCGTACTGCCTGCCTGTGTCCTGAGAACTTGTGCAGGGTTGCTTTGCATGGAAATGGACTGGTGTGAGCAGATGGAGATGGCACAGAAAGAATAATGTTTGGGCTGAAACTGCTGCCCATTCAGCTGCAATTGTTTGAGAGATGACAACTATTGAGATTGGGCCAGGTGATCTGCATTGGGACAGCAGGAAGAATGCAGATTGTTGGGAATAAGGATTCTGAATGCTGAAGGAGGTTTCCTGCTCTTCAAAGTCTGATTTATTCCTGCCTGGGTTAACAAATCGGTAGTCCACCTGGTACTATGGACTATAAAAAACACAGGAAGAGAGGGTCATTGGATTTGCAATACAGTTTTGTTTTTGTAAATGTCCATGGGCAGTGTGAAGCAAGCGTGTTAGATTCCTTATGTGGAAGCCCAAAGGAGCCATAGGTTGCATGGAGACCCAGTAAAATGCCAGGAATGTGGATGGCTGACAGGGAGAGCTGCCAGCCCTGGATGGAGTTTTCGGGGACTGTGAGTAACCTAGCTAGAGGGGTGGAATCATAACTTGAAGAGACCTGTCATTAGTTCTGATTGGACTTGGGGTTAGAATTTGATGTTTGCCCCATTTGTTTTAAATCTTGTATTGCTTCAATCTGTTTTTGCTATGCCCAGTGCTATCTTTTGCAGTATAAATGTTCTATGACATTGTGTGGTTTTTTTTTTTTTTTGGTTTGGCTTTTTTTTGTTATTATGGCTCAGTTAATGACCTTAGATTATAGGAAAGTTTGAATATCATTGGGATGGATTAAAAAATGGTGGTGATATTTGAAGTTGAGCTGAATGCATTGTATTTTACATCATGTATGATTATTAGTTTGTTGGGGCCAGGGGCAGACTGTGATGGTTTGATCCAGGTGTCCTCCCATAAATGAATGTGTTTTGAATGCTCAATCCCCAGCTGATGGCAATTTGGGTATTAGAGCCTTGTTGGACCTGTGTTGTTGGGGGTGGGCTCATGGAGGTTATAGCCAGCTTCCCCTTGTCAGTGTTTGACACACTGTCCTGCTGCTGTTGTCCCCTGATATTGGCCAGCAGGTGATGTCTACCCTCTGTTCATGCCATCATCCCTACCATGATGGAACTTGCTCTCAAGTCTGTAAGCCAAAATAAACCCATTCCTCCACAAGCAGCTTTGGTCAGGTTCTGTTTCATTCAGCAATGAGAAAGATGACTATAACAGTCCACTCCTGGTGCCCACAAACTAATAATCATACCTGATGTAAATACAATATACTCAGCTCAACTCCTAAGTCCCCACATTTTTCTTTCACTTGAGCCATAATAACAAACCCATAATGGCACAGACCATTCACACTGCAAAAGATAGCATTAGGCATGGCAAAAACAGATTGAACCAATACAAATTTAAAACAAACAGGGCAAACATCAAACTCTAACCCCAAGTCCAATCAGAACCAATGACAGGTCTCTTGAAGTTCTGATTCTGCCCCTCTAGATAGGCTTCTCACAGTCCCAGAAAACTCCATCCAGAGCTGGAAGCTCTCTTTAGCAGCCATCCCACAGTTCTGACACTTCACTGGGTTTCCACTGCAACCCATGGTTCATCCTCATGGCTCCATCGGCCCTCCAAACACGCAATCCAACACACCTGCTTCACAATGCCCATAGCCAAAAACCTTGTTGCAAATCCAATGACCCTCTTTCTGCATTTGTTATACTCCATAGTACGAGGTGGGCTACCAACATGTTAATCCAGGGGGGAATAAAGCCAATTTTGAAGAGCAGGAAACCTCCTTCAGCATTAAGGCCCCTTCTAAAGAGTCCTCATTCTTCCTGGTGTCCCAATGCCGATCACCTGGCCCATTTTGAATGGTTGTAATCTCTCATACAATTATAGCTGAGCAGGCAGCAGTTTCAGCCCAGAGATTTAATTTCTTTTGTGCCATCTCCATCTGCTCACAGTAGTCCATTTCTACACAAAGCAACCCTGCATAAGTTCTCAGGACACAGGCAGGCAGAATGCAGCAAGCATCTCTTGCAAACTGCTTCTGGCACAGTCCTAGCAAAGGTTTTTCTCACCATCATAAGTCAAACCTCACAGTCCATAGTTCTTGCTGCATTCTGGTCTTTCCAACTCTGACCAGAATGGTCCATCAAACTGTGCTTACAGCACTATCAGGCGTCTCCTAGGTCAAGTTTTCAAATCCTTCCACATTCCTCCTGCAAATCAGTTCCAAAAGGCCAAAAGCCACAGAATCAGGGTTCTAGCAGCTATAGATCCCACTGTCTGGTACCAAAACTGTTGTAGTCATCTTTCTCTTTGCTGCATGGAAAAGAACCTGACCAAAGTTGCTTGTGGAGGAATGGGTGTATTTTGGCATATGGACTCGAGGGCCAGTTCCCTCATGGCAAAGAAAACAAAGGTATGAACAGAGGGTGGACATCATCTCCTGGCCAACATCAGGTAGACAACAGCAGCAGGAGAGTATGTCAAACACTGGCAAGGGGAAGCTGGCTATAACTCCCATATGTCCACCCCCAATAGCACAGATTCAGCAAGGTTCATCTTCAGGAATGCCATCTACCTGCTTTGAGACACAGTCTCTCATTGGCTTGGAACTGACCAATTGCACTAGACTGACTGACCAATAAGTTCCAGAGACCTTCCTGTCTCTACTTTCCCAGCATCAGGATTGCAAGCACACATCACCATGCCTAGCATTTTATATAGGTACTGGGGTTCAAACTCAGGTACTCATGCTTGCAAAACACTTTACCCACTGAGCCATCTCCCCAGCCACTCACTTTGCTGTGTAGAACAATGCTGATCCATGTGGAGGTGTATGTGGGTTTCTCCATATATGTATGTGCTTGTGCCTGTGTGAGAATGAAAATAAGAGAGGGGTCTGTATGGTCAAATGATGTTAAAGTTCATAGAGATCCTCTTTTTGAGTTTCCATGGAAACACAAGAGACCAGCTCTAAAACAAATGGCAGGGTAGTGGAGAGTTAGGCAGAGATAGTCACGCTTAATATCTTTTTAATAATCTGGCTATTCTAGTACATTTGCATTGACAAGCAGTCTTAAAGAGTGATTAGAATACTCAGAAATATTTTATATTTTAATAAAAAATGAGGGACGCTGGTCATTCTGCTTTTGTTTTATACCGCTTTCACAGAAAACAGAGGTTACTTCTAAGATTTTCTCTTTGATTTCTTACTTTGCTCCAGCTTGTGTACCAACCAATTCTTGTTAAATATTTATGGACAAGATTAAAGACTTTATAAAACTTAGCAGCTGCCAGCTGTCCTCGCCTAAAGGATAAAGCACAGAGTTTTCATTTTAATTGGATAACTATGTGACCGAAATATCTAACCCCCAAGGGAAATATAAGAATTAAAATATGTCAAGCAATTTTTAAAAGAGAAAGTGGCCTTTTACATTTTGTAGTCTATATTTCCTTTGGTAGCTCTGTGTGAAGGTGGAATTGCGGTGTTGTCTTTTACAGTTTCCAGAGGTTGGAGATGCATTTCCACACTTGAGAATATCTCCTCATAACGCACAGGTGGAGAACATACTGGTCGGGTCAGAGTGGTAAGACATGTGCAGTGATTCACCACATTCATTTCTAGGAAACTTCACACAGCTGTCTCTTGACCTAGTAAACAAAACTGAAAAATGCTGGAGGAAAATCTATTCAACTCTGTAACATTGAATGTAACTGCCAGAGTTACGGTGTAATTGCTGGGACAAACACCTGACGAGAAGCAGCTGATGGGAGGAAAGGGTTTATTTCAGGTTTACAGATTTCAGGGGAAATGCCATCAATGGTGGAAGAAGCTGGCTCACTTCATCACACATCCATAGCAGAGAGACAAAGAGATCAGTCAGTGCTCAAGCTGGCTCTCAAGGAACCAAACCTTAGGGATGGACTCGGGATCTGCCCCAGTGGCACACCTCTTTTAGCAGGGCTCTGCCTGCTGGAGACTTAAGTAGGAAGCTTAATCTTAATAAAAATACCTGAGACTATGGGGGCCATTTACAATCAAACCACCTCAGCAACAAATCAAAGTTGAAAAAAAAAAGAACTTTTCTTCTTTCCTTCCTACCTTCCTTCTTTCCCTCCTTCCCTCCAAAGTGAATGTAGTCAGCCTAACATTTAATTAGTCATGCCTTTGATGTTTACCTGAGAACCCAGCTGATGGGGACTAATGAAATGTCCCTCTGTAGGTATGACTTTACCTATATGCCTAGGGGCTGGACAAGATAACACCTGAGATTTTCTTAAGTTCTAAATGACTAAGTCAAGGTTGCAAGCAAAGCACCACAAACCAAATCCTGTTAAGTGTCTGTGTTTTTATGCAGCACTGAGAGCTAAAAATATTTTGTTTTCATTTTTAAGTTTTTAGGGGAAAAACCCAAAGACAATATTATCTGATTAAAAAATTGTTTTTGGATTTATTTTAGGGAGATTAAAAGGGAGAGAGAGACACAGAAATAGATAGATAAAGAGAGAGAAAGAGAGAGAGAGAGAGAGAGAGAGACTGAACCTATGAGGGCCTCTTACCACTGCAAACAAACTCCAGATACTTATGCATCTGGCTTTGCATGGGTACTGGGGAATTGAACTTGGGCTAGCCGACTTTTCAAGCAAGTGACTCTAACTACTGTCTCCCTAGCCCCACTGTCTAATATTTGAAAGATATGCTATTCCAATGTTGGTGTCCAAAAAGGTTTTATTTCAGGACAGCTCACTTGTTTATGTTCTGGTCATAACGGTTTTTACACTATGATGATATAGATATCTTGTTATAGAGACTGGCCCATGAACACTGAAACAGTTACTGCCTGGTCTTTCACAGAAGATTGCTCACCTCTAGCTAAATATTTCTGCATCATCTTTGGCTTGTCGGAATGGACCCCTTCCTAGTAATAATACCAATTGTGTATTAGACAAAGTGTTAAAATTTTCCTCTGGTTATTAATGAAGAAAACTATGGTTTTCTTTACACAAGTCAGATAGCTATAAGGACTACTTTCTCTGGATAATTTTTCTTCTCTCAGGTTCACAGGTATAAAATTAGCTACACAGAAGAAGGGCTAGGTGCATGTATTGTCAATTTGATAGGATCTGGAATCAGGGGCAAATCTCTGGGCAGGCCTGTGAAGAAATTTTTAGATTAAGTTAACTGAGGTTGGGAGACCCACCCTACCTTTCAGCCTCATTGTCCATCATTTATGGGCTGGAGTCCCAGAATGATTAAAGAGGAGAAAGCAAGCTAAGTATCAGCACTCATCTCTCTCTCTCTCTTTCTCTCTCTCTCTCTCTCTCTCTCCTGACTGTTGATACAATGTAACCAGCTGCCCATGCTCCTGTTGCCATGACTTCCCCACCATGAACTATGAGCCAAAATAAACACTTCCTCCCTTAAGTTGCCATTGTCACAGCAACTAGAAAAGTAAGAAATATAGGTGCATAGTAAAATTTAGACTTTCCCAGGCTCCAAACTATAAGCAACACGTCTGTGTTCTGTATAAACTATCTGGTCTCAGGTGCTGTTTTCACAGCTTAAAACAGTCCAGGAACCTTTGGGGATGAGATCTCTAATATTTATAGTTCTCCAAACCAGGTCCTTGGAAAAATTCTTGCCTGGCTGAGATACAAATGAAACTAATTATTAGCAGAACAACTGCAGAATGAAGATTTATTGATCCTTGCTTCTGCCAGACTCACACACAGTTTTATTTATTCCTTTTGACAATCTCATCTCCCAGTGGGGAGAGCCTGAGATGTGGAAAGATTAGATGGTTGGGTTCAAGATGAGTGGATTTGAGCCTATTTTTGTCTGACTTCAAAGCTCATGTTTGTACAAAGTCAATTTAACATATGAAGGA
>PVHP010005885.1:0-38836 GCA_004024765.1 Zapus hudsonius
GAGAGAGAGAGAGAGAGAGAGAGAGAGAGAGAGGGCATGCAAGCAGGGCCTCCTGTTGTTGCAAACAAACTCCATATGCTTGCACCACTCTGTGCATCTGCCTTTACATGGGTACTAGGGGAATTGAACCTGGACCTTTAGGCTTTGCAAGCAAGTGCCTAAACCACTGAGCCATCTCTCCAGACCGTTTTACTTATTATATTTTATTTATATATTTGGAAGTAGGGGTGGGGAAAAGAATGGGCGTGCAAAGACCTCATGGCACTACAAACAAACTCCACATGCAGGAGACACTTTGTGCATCTGGTTTTACATGGGTGCTGGGGAATTGAATCTAGGCCACCAGGCTTTTCACATAAGTGCATTTAACCGCTGAGCCACCCCCAACTATCTATTGGATTAATTTTTAAGGGAGGTAACATAGTATCCACCCAGCATCAGAGGACTTCATTCTTCCTGCCAGGAGTTAAGTGGCTCCTCCCTTTTCAGTTTATGCTATTTAAAATCCTACAGACCAGGTAAAATATACCACCTGGTACAATGATGGCCTGTCTGTTATGAGGAAAACCAACTGCCCTGAATTCCTGCATGGTACTGAAAACATAGTCACAAGCCTATGTCTGGGGAGGTCATAAGCCCTGGAGGGAAGTTACTTCTGCTGTTTGGCTAAATGGATATATTATGCCCACAAATTGCCCTCTAAATATTTATATTTATAACCATATATTAATGCTACTCTCACTTTTGGTTAGAGAAGTTTCTCTTTTCAGATGGCAGTGAGGACTGGGGAGACCCAAAACTCCCTGAAGTGCTGAGAAGAGGCGGCAATGGAGTGTGCAGTGCTGAGCCATCCCTAGCACACCCTCGGAGGCTCAGGGAACATTGCTGAAGAGGTGCTGGAAAGAATGGAAGAGCCAATCAAGGGTGGGAAGTACCTTGGAATGCTGGCTTCCAGACACAAAGTGGCTGTGGTAGTCATGACTTCACAGCAGCTTTTGCTACCTTCACAAGATCTGCAGAATATGAGGGCAAAAATAAAGATGATGACAACAAAATAGAAGAGTGACTAGTTGGAGACAAGATCAAGTTCATTCAGTGCAGGGGGTGCTGCAGTTACTTTCTTGCTGCTGGATAAACACCCGACCAAGCTGCTTGTGGAGAAAAGGGTTCATTTTGGCTTATAGACTCAAGAGGAAGCTTCATGATGGCAGGGAACATGTGTCATGAGCAGAGGGGTGGACATCACCTCCTGGACAACATCAGGTGGACAACAGCAGCAGGAGAGTGTGCCAAACACTGGCAAGGGGAAGCTGCTATAACACCTATAAGCCCATCCCCGACGACACACCTCCAACAAGGCTCCAATTCCCAAGTTGACATCAGCTGGGGGACCTAACATTCAGAACACATGAGTTTATGGGGAACCCCTTCTTTAAACCACCACAGCAGCAGGAGAGACCATGGAGGATGATGGGAAGGGTACATTGTGTACATGTGTGGAGGCTATCAATGAAAACTTAAAAAAAAAAAACTAGGAAAATCCTTAAAACAAACACCCAAGACTAGTCATTGTGTAAAGGGCCCAATAACAACTGGAATCTCCAAGTCCTTTTCATTGAATTCTCAAAAATAAAAACTGCTTTCATAATACTTTAAAACAACATGCTATGGAGGGACAATGGTTATGTTTCTCTTTCTAATTTTCCATGTTGGAGGAAGGCAGACATTAGGCTGCCTTCCCACAACACAAACAGGATGGTTTCCTACCCTGCAAGTTTGCTGTTTCTGAATACAGTGAAAAATAGGAAATTTACTACTTTGCAGATTTTATTGACTAATTTTTTTTGCTACTGATCTGAGGAGGAAAAACTTACACATCAGTAGAATGGAACCCTTGAACTTGGACACACACTTCTGTCAGTACTCATCCCTGCGTGGGGAACTTCGCTGCCAAGCAAACAGTGCCATTTGCTCTCATTCTGCCCATCTGGAGTCTCCTAGCATTGACCCTCTCCCGTGAGGAAGTCTGTTCTCTTCTTAAGGCTATTTAATGACTCACTCTTTCTCTGTACAGAAATGAACTGAGTGACATTGAGGTGACTTTCACAGTTGCATCCTACTGGCATTAGTACACTGTTTCTTCCCAGGTAACATTTGCACCATCTTGGTAAAGTCACATTGCACGTGTCTTAATAATATTGCCTCTATTTTCAACTGTGGCCAAAGGAGGCAGAGTAACAAGTTGATTAAACACATAGCCTCTCCCTAAGGAAGAGGAAATTCCTGGAAAATAGTTCCGAGCTGCCTCTGGACTTCCAGTTCTTCTAACTGCTTTATCTTCCTCCTGCCTCCATTGTGTTCCCCCCCCCAGCAAAATTTCAGGCTACTTCTAAGAAGTATAAGCATATTGTTACATATTGTTCAGGGTCTGTAAAAACTCCAAGGACCAGACAGGTGATGCAAATGTTGTCTTGCACCCACATGCACAAGCAGGACATTTGGGCAAGGAAGGGGGGAAATAAAGTTAAGAATTTAAGAGGGGAAAATAGTTAAAGCCATGTGACTCACTGTAGGCCAAATAGGCAGTTGGTTAAAACAGTTTTCATTTATGGACAGCTAAAGTCTCATGAAAACAAAATCAGTTTATACTACTTTTCCAGGCTCCAGGCACACAGGAGGATTAGAAGCAGTTTTGAATGGAGTTCCCACCAAATAAATGACTGGGAAGGTAATGAAGGAGGCCAGCTTCTTTTGCCAAACTACCCAGCAACACAGACACAGACATCATGGCAAAACTGCACACATCTTAGAAGAGGGCACCAACTGGCATGTTGTGGGGAAACAGAGGGGGCTTGGGAGAGGGAGGAGAGCCAGAGATGAAAAGAACTCCAAGCGTAGAGGCAGAACACTAAAGGAAACTAAAGAAAAAAATAAAAGCAAATTCTAAACAGCTCTCCTTACAAATGGCTTTCAGATGCATGGTAAGAAGGTTACTGAGAGAAAACAAATACCAAGAGATATAATAGACACATTATGCAACAAGGACTGCAAAGGAGGGGCTAAAACCAGAAACAGACTTGGAATAATTTGGATACGGAAAGTTTATACAGGGATAGACACAACAGGCCTGGGGGAATTGTGCCAGTATGGGTCAGGACGGATATTGTGTCTGAAGGAGAAAGAATGTCACATAATAAATAAGTTGGCAGGGGCACAAAATATGTTTGGATGGAAATAAAAGATAAAAGGCACTGAAGCGTAGTCATAGGAAATTATTATAGACCATCTGGGTCAGATAAAATACAGATCAGAATGTGTATGCAGATAAGGATGTTCTCCCCTCCCCCTCCCCAATACAGGCTGGTCTGGGATGTGATTAGAGGCCACATTCCTGCTTGATGGATTCCATTACTAGAGCTCAGTTTGAAGAGAAATTTTGGAAGCCCAAAGTCCAGAAAATAGCTGAGAAGAATCCCACACATCTCTAGTCAGGCTGTCGCCAGGCCTTTCTTCACAGTGTTCGGTATTATCTGAAGATATGGTGATTCCAGCAACTGCCCTGGTGACCTGATGGAATTTAACAGTCGTTTTTTTTTTTGTTGACGCCCTTCTCCATCCATTTCTTTCTTTTTTAAAAAAATATTTTATTTATTCATTTTCAAGGCGAGAGAGAGAGAGAGAGAGAGAGAGAGAGAGAGAGAGAGAGAGAGAGAGCACCACAGCCACCACCTTGTGGATCTGCCCTATGTGGGACCTGGGGAATTGAACCCGGGACCTTAGGCACTGGAGGCAAGTGCCTTAACCGCTGAGCCATCTCTCCAGCCCCTCCATCTATTTCTTAAAATATTTTATTTTATTTATTTAAGAGAAAGAGAGGTAGATCGAGAGAGAATGGGTGCACCAAGGCCTGGAGCCACTGCAAAAGAACTCCAGACGCATGCACCACCCTGTGCATCTGGCTTTACATGGGTACTGGGGAATGGAACGCGGGATCCTTGGGCTTTTGCAGGCAAGTGTCTTTAACCATTATGCCATCCTTCCAGCTTCTCCACCCCACCCCCCACCCCCACATCCATTTCTTTTTAGAGCTCTGCATCTCCACACCCAGCTCTCCAGTTTGTGCCACTGGACATTCTTAAAGAAACAGAACTGGCCTAGCAGCTTATAGCTGTGTGTCTGGTCAGAGTACTGTGGCCAGGGAGTTGTAGGCAGGCAGCCTTGGGAATGGAAGCAACAGAAAAAAGCCACTATCTGAGACTTGGGCTCACTGCTTCTGGACCGTAGAGTTGCTCAACAATGGCCTGAATATAGCCTGAAGCAGCTGTGTTGGTTTTATTTTATTTTATTGGTTTTTCCCAGGCTGACCTGGAATTCACTCTGTAGTCTCAGGCTGGCCTCAAACTCATGGTGATCCTTCTACCTCTGCCTCCCAAGTGCTGGGATTAAAGGCGTGCGCCACCATGCCTGGCTGCTGTTTTGGTTTTATACACAGGGCAGCCTGGTTGACTTTTGTACACTACAGTCAGAATTTTGAGAACTGTGACAGCAGGTTGGTCTGTTTTCCATTCTTCATTTCACCTATACTTTCTGGGCTCCTGAGCCTTGTTCCTCTCTGCACGGATCATTGCTGTGTTCCTCACGAGTAGACAGCATCCTTGAAGTCCCCAAGGATAAGAAATGGGTTTTGTACCCCTATCTCGCCATTCCTGTCTAGAGGTTAAGGAGGAATTGAATTTTAACTATATGGTTCTGGCAGTTAACGCTGGTAAGCAGGGGAGATGGTTTGGCAGAGGCGGGAGCAGCTTGAAGGGTTGGGTGTTTCTGTGTCTCTCATTTCACACCTTGACCCAGCAATCCCTCCTCTGTTCACATGTTGACTGTTGCAATTATCTTCTCGTTGCTGGCACAAAATGCCTCACCAGAAGCAGCTGATGGGAGGAAAGGTTTTTATTTTGGCTTATAGTTTCGAGGGGAAGCTCCATGATAGCAGGGAAAGCATGGCATGAGTAGAGGCTGGACATCACCTCTGACACAGCAGGTGGACAACAGCAACAGGAAAGTGAGCAAGGGGGAGACTAAGCCTGTCCGCAACAACACACCTCCTCCAGCAAGGCTCCACCTCCCAAACTACTATCAGCCAGGAACCAAGCATTCAAAGCCCATGAGTTTATGGGGGATACCTAATAAAAACCACCACAATGAACAACTCTGGGACATGCCTCTGACATAGAACTTTAACCAGTCTCTGAAGACAGACAAGTGGAAGATCCCATTACAGAGCCTTGTGCATTTTCTCATTTCTATAAGGACCAAGATACTTTTGAATCTCCTTCCCTGGGTTGTCATAGCATTAAATGGTTTGGAATAGAATTGTGCAGAATATTTATGTCTTACAACATGAGTAAATATATTGCAGTGGTCTCAGCCTTATAATCACATGTTTTAGCCTGGTTGGAGTATGGGATTTTTTTCCCCTCTAGACATAGCATAATTCCAGTCTTGGAGCAGAGAATGTATTGGTCTGGTAGCCATGGCAAAGGAATTGCTCAGAACAATCCAGTGATACCCTGCTCTATGGTAATGGTGGAGGAGCTATTAACATTTCCTTGTAGAAGGAGGGGGAGGTTGACAGAACTCTCCCCTGGGATTCCTTCATGTTGCTCACACCCCGCCCCCCGCTACCAGTGATCTTGGGAGATGCTAGAGAATATAGGAAGGAGAAGGTTAACTGAAAAGAGAGCTCCATGGTTTAGCTTTCAGGAGGTCATCATCCATGATGGGATGGGACTTTCAGGTGATGAAGATGTCTGGGGGTCACCCACACCCCTTTAGACCAATAAACCTATTGGTTTGCCAAGGTGGACTTTGTGGAATCATTACTTTGGTCTGTCTTTGATGCCTTCTCTGGGGTAAAGAGACATTTATTTGTGTCTCCCCAGCAATAACCTGATGGTTCCTAAATGACTATATTAGAATCACGTGGGGAGGGGAGAAAGAGAGAGGAGAGAGATAAGGAAGAGAAGGAGGAGAAAAGTGAGAAGAAAGGAGAGAGACAGAGAAAAAAACAAGATAGAAACAGCTCATTAGCTTCACCTCTGGGCATCAAGGAATCTACATTGTTCATTCCTTTCTTTAACCCATGGTGCTGTGGATTGAACCCTGGGCAGAGCAAGTGCTCTACAAGTGAGCTCCACCCTCAGCCCAAATCCCTATTTCTTTTTCCCTCCAGTGTTTCCAAAATCATAACACTATGGCTTTGGGCAAATGAATTCCTTAAGCAAATGCAAAGGCACTTCTAGCTTGGTTTTCAAATATCGTAGTCTTCTGTGCTGTTTGCAGGCGATAGGAGGATTTTGTCTAGGGAGTATGTAATGATCCTGCTCACTGGAACCTTTCACGTCAAGGGAAACAATGCATCTCGTTAGCAAGTACAGTTCTTTAAAATGAAAATTTGGTCTCTTATGTGAGAAAATACTGAAAATAATTTATCAGCATGTGACCATCCTTCTACGTGTCCTGTGTAATACCGATGAACTCCAAGTGGATCCCTCAGCAGTGCCTCCAGAAAGAGACAGAGCGTGAGCAGAGCCCATCTGCTCTGTGACCTCAGTTCATTCTGCTCTTTGCTTGGGGAATTGCTGGAGGCGTCTGCCTATGGCTCAGGCATCTTCAAAAATCCCACAGTATTCAGAAAAGAGGAGATTTTATTCCTTTTTGAAGTCCATTCAGACAGAAACCAATTGCCCATATTTGAAAGGATTTCATTGTATTTTGTGAGTAAATAGTTTTGGCCCAGAAAGGAAATTTTTGAAGAGATTGTAAAAATCTCCATCTTCAAGGAACTTTTTGTTTCTCCAGAGATACAAGGTATGTAATCATGATTTAAGGTAAACCCACAGGGGTTCTGAAAACGTGAAATTAGTTTACGATTATACAAAAAAAAAAAAGCTAATAACAGATCAGCTCCACCAAATAGGGAAATGTATTATAAAATTATAGTGAATAATTATGTTACAAACATTAGATGGATGGAGAAGAGAAAGCTCAGAGAGAGAGAGAGAGAGAGAGAGAGAGAGAGAGAGAGAGAGATCTGGCGTGTGATCATTTAACAACGAAGAGGTAAAGCAACCTAGTGGTCGATCAAGATACTTTTGAATGTTAAGTTAGCCTGGGCTACAATGCAACCCTGCTTAAAAAAACAAAAGGAAAGAAAGAAGAGGTGGGAAAGTAACAGATGGAGAGAGGAGGGAGAGAAAGTGATAAGGAAGGAAGAAGGAAGGGAGGAAGGAAGGAAGGAAAGAGGGAAGGAAGGAAAGGAGGGAAGGAGGGAAGATGGGAGGAAGGAAAGAGGGAGGAAGGGAGGGAGGAAGGAAGGAGGGAGGAAGGAAGGAAAGGAGCAAAGTAGGGAAGGAAGGAAAGGAGGGAAAGAGGGAAAAGGGAGGAAGGAAGGAGGGAGGAAGAGAAAGAAATGGGGGCGATTTGTTGAGTTGTCTCAACAAATTGCAAATTCTGCACAATTCTATTCCAAACCATTTAATGCTACGAGGACCCAGGGAGGGAGATTCAAAAGTACCTTGGTCCTAATAGAGGTGAAGGAGAGTTGTCTCAAGAAACTCTTAAAGCAATCTAGAGGAGATTCAGATCATCACCAGGATTGGCTTGTTTTCATGTTATTCTGAGGACTGAACTCCCGTGAAACACACCTTCCCACAGAGCTATGCCTCCAGCCCTACGAGGAGATTGTTCAAGTGGTCATACTTAATGCCAGCAAGATGACAGAGAGTTAACTCATGATGGTACAGCTAGACCATGCTCTTTGGAGACAGCTTTGTAGTATGATGTCATATCATCTTTAGGTTAGTTTTGCCTGTGTTTGCCCATATGTGTGTGTGTGTGTGTGCATATATACAGACATACAATGTATCCCAGGGAACATGAATATCACTTATAAATGTTTATAAAGTGGTCATTACAGTGCTATTTATATGGTAATTAAATTAGAATGATATTAGTGACTAGGAGATTTTTTTAAAGTAGATCATGTTACTTTCATTAATACATAGAACACACTCAGTCAATGTTTTTTATTGGAGGCTCAGGTGACAGAGGACACACTGTTTACTCCAGTACCAACAGAACTTGGGCCCATATATTTGAAAGTGAGAGCCTGATTCTTGAGAGCGGTCACTCAGCTACTAGAGATCTCCTGGAGCAGGGAACCCGTGCGGCAGGCTGTCTTATAAATGGTGATTTTGCTTCTTCAAAGTCAGGAAGAAATGGTGCGTCCATATGCAAAACGGAGTCATATGCAACGTAGTTATGGAGGTGACTGTTTCTCGTCTCTGCCATACTCTTTTGGGTAGAAGCAAGTCACACATCATACCCACACTTAAAGTGACGGCATTAAGCCCAGGCTGAATGCCGGGTGATGGGATCGCAGAGACCTTGTTAACTCTTTGAGATGCGAGGTGACTTGTTCATGCCAGTTTTATCTCAGTCACTTGCTGTCTTGTCAGACTCAGATATCTTTTCCTTTCGATCTTTCTATTATTTTATACACATGGAGTTATAAATGGTCTTTTCCAAAATCATGAATTGAAGTCCTAATACCCAATGGTTCAGAAACGACCTTCTTAGAAGATAGATCCCTTATAGAGAAAGTCAAGATCAACGACCTTCTTGGAAGATAGATCCCTTATGGAGAAAGTCAAGGTGCAAGGAGATAGCAGGTGGAATAATTGATGGCCTGTGAAAAGCTGGAGGGGAGAGCATCATGTCAAAATGAAGGCAGAGATGGAGGGGTGCACCTATGATACAAAAATGCCAAGAATGGGGGCTGAAAAGATTGCTCAGGGGTTAAGGCATTTGCCTCCAGTGCCTAAGGCCCCAGGTTCAATTCCCCAGGACCCACATAAGCCAGACCCACAAGGTGGTGGTCTTGGTGCTCTCTCTCTCTCTCTCTCTCTCTCTCTCTCTCTCTGCTTGAAAATGAATAAATAAAATATTTTTTTAAAAAATGCCAAGGATGGAAGAAAATGGTCAGAAGCGAGGAGAGGGACATGGAACAGATTGTCCCTCCTGGTTCTCAAAAGGAGCCAACCCAGCCAATGTCTGAACTTGGACTTCTAGACTCCAGAGCTTGGGGACACTAGATCTCTCTTTTAGGAGTCATCCACTTTTTGTTGCTCTGTTATAACAGACCTAGTCAACTCACACACATGGAACTGCATCTAGGATCACATGACATCATTGTCTGTTTTTAGATATTATCCTTTCTGTCGCACTTATTACTAAAGTGTGATGTCCCTTGCTGTGGTTTGAACCTACGTGGTACACAGTCTATTGACATTGTCTTCGTATGAAGACTCTTTTAGCCTCTAGCACTCTCTATTTCTGGAGCATGTGAACATTTGGTTGCCAGTTTGTATAACTCAGGGTTGGTTACTCAGGCATCTCTGAGAATACCCAGGAACATTCCTACGTTCGTGGTGATGTACTATTTTGATGGCATGTTATAGACTTCCCCAGGAGCTTCAGATCTCTCAGGGAGGGGAGTCACAAGCTTGCTGCTCAGAGTTTTCCCCAGACTTATCTGTGGTTGGTGATACAGTCCCTCTAGGACTGACCCCAAAGAAGGTAAGAGACCCGACTGACTCTCACCTCTAAATTCACTTTCTCCCCCCTTTTTTGTCTCCTCTACCCTCACATCTGTACCCCAGAAAATATTCTTATGTACTGTCTGTAAATTATGTTACCATGAAATCTTCCCATATGTTGGTTTATGGTCTAAACTATATCATATGAGCTCTTCATATCTCACATGATCTTTTGGAATTCAAAAACCAAGATTTTGACTTTTGGTCAAAATTTTGACCTTTTTGGTCTTTCTAGGATGGTAAGCTTAGTCGAAAAGTTGAGTTTTAATAACAGAAGTTCTGATGGATCAAAGGGAATTACCAAGAGGAAAACAGCATAAGTCAATGTTGTAAAATACTATCTTGTATACATGTCAGTGAATGACTTATTCAAGAGTCCATCATTTATTTGGGTACTAGAAGAATTGAGCAGGATTTCAAGCCACTGAGCCTCTGTGTATCACTCCCATCTCAGTCCACACTCTTTGGTGTTATTCAGACATACCTTCTTTCACAGGATTCCTTACTGTTGGACATTACTGTGTTGCTTCATTGTATATTACTCCTAATGGGGCTGTGATGGTTTCATCCAGGTGTCCCCCACAAACGAATGTGTTCTGAATGCTTGATCCCCAGCTGACGTCAATTTTGGAACCTTGCTGGGTGTGTGTTGTTGGGAGTGGCCTTATGGAGGTTCTAGCCTGCTTCCCTTTGCCAGGTTTTTGGCACAAAAATGCCAGCAAGATGATAGTGAGCTGACTCGTGATGGTACAACTAGACCATGCTCTCTGGAGACAGCTTTAAAGTATGATGTCACGTCATCTTTAAGTTGTTTTTGCCTGTGCTTGCATGTATGTGTATGTGTGCAGATATACAGACATACAATGTGTCCCTGCTGCTGTTGTCCACCTGATGTTGGCCAGGAGGTGATGTCCACCCCTCTGCTCATGCCAGCATTTTCCCTGCCATCAGGGAGCTTCCTGTCGAGTTTATATGTCAAAATAAACCCATTTCTCCAATCAGCTGCTTTGGGTTGGGTTCTTTGTCACAGCAGTGAGAAGGTGAACTGCATCCGGTGAAAGCTCTATGAAGCTAAGGTTTGTCTCTCCTTTCCAGTGCTGTGTCCCCAGAGCCTGGAATACTGACTGGTCTATAATAAGTCAGGAAGACTTATCAAGGGAATCTTCATCCTTCCTATGAAAAGTCTAATGAACCAAGTTTGTGCATTGTCAGAGATGTTTCTGATGGCCATTTTGGAGAGTAGGAGAGTAAGGAGATGTGACTGAGGGTGATAACATGTTTAATTTTAGTAGTTACAGGTAGGACTGGAAAGGTAGGTTGAAGTCTGTATTAATTAGGATTCAAGTAAAAAATAAAAGTATCTCTATTCCTTTTTTTAAAAAATATTTTTATTTATTTGCCAGTGGAAAGAGAGAAAGAGAAGGATGTGCCAGGGTCTCTTGCCACTGCACACACACTCCAGATGTGTGTGCCCCTTTGTGCATCTGGCTTTACATGGGTAATGAGAATTGAATCCAGGCTTTGCAAGCAAGTGCCTTTAACCACTGAACCATGTCCCCAACCCTCTCTAGCTATTTCAAGCAGGGGAATTTAGTCTAAGGAATTGGTGATTATGTGTAATGGAATGGGAGTCTTAAGAATAAAAGTGAATAGGTAGTGACCTATAGTTTAGTCACTGCATGAAGCCACTACAGTGGGTAGGGCTAGACTATGGAAGGATGAAGATGGGATGAGTGGAGGCCAGATGTGCAGAGAAGGGCTGTGCCAGATGTGCAGAGAAGGGCTGCATGGCTGAGCTCAGACAGCAGTGAGAGGCTTTTTTAAAGTACTTTTTTGAAGGTCTAATCTTTTTAAAAATATTGTATTCATTTTTCAAGGAGAGAGAGAGAGAGAGAGAGAGAGAGAGAGAGAGAGAGAGAGAGAGAGAGAGAGAGAGAGAGAGAACACCAGAGCCACCACCTTGTGGGTCCTGGGGAATTGAACCCCGGAGCCTTAGGCACTGGAGGCAAGTGCCTTAACCCCTGAGCCATCTCTCCAGCCCAGCAGTGAGAGGCTTTGCAGTCAACACTGCTATTATGGGAAAGGTGAGGACTGCAGAATACAGGATGCAGCCACTGGTAAAGAAGGTGCTAGAAGCAGAGGAGAAAGAATAGCTTCTCAATTTTTTGCTTCTGTGTCCTGAAAGTAACCCCTACTGTAAAATACACACTAGGAACTAGCTGTCAAGAAATGATGGAAAAAGTAGCTGGCAGCATCAGAATTATAGAGCAGAATCAAAGCATGTGAGCTGGAAGAGGACAGGTCCAAATTGAGAAATGTAGGTAGGCATTGGAATTTCTTAGAGGTTGTAAGCACCCATGCAAGTGGATTTTCATGGACATAGGCATGGAAGACAACGGCTGGCTTTTCTCAGCTTTGAGTGATGCTGTCCTCCATCCTAGCCATCCTGTCTAACCCAAGGCTACTGGGGGGGGGGGGAAGCTTCTCCACAAACTTTGAGAGAACCTTGCCTGCTCCTATGTCTTCTGCCCACCATATCATGGTACAGGCAGAAAGACAGTGGAATAGACTAAAGAACCAAGGGGTATATCTTTCCATTTATGCTCAGATGGTTTTTGATGCCAAGATCACTGAAAGGGCGAAAGCAATCCTCAGCAAATGGAGGTAGGAAACTGGATATCCATATTCAAAAGAATGAAGTTATACTACATGGAAAATTAACAGAATTAGATCAGAGACCTAACTATAAGGCTCCAAATTATACGATCCCTAGACAAAGACATATGGAAAAGCTTCATGACATTGGACTTGGCAATGATGTCTTGGATATGACACCAAAAGCATAGAAAACAAAAGAAAAATATAAGCCTCACCTAAAAAAAAAGTTTGTGAGTGCCAGGTGTGGTGGTGCACAGGATCATCGCTGTGAGTTTGAGGCCAGCCTGGGGCTACAGAGTGAGTGCCAGGTAAGCCTTGGTTAGAGTGAGACCCTGCCTTGAGAAAAACCACCACCACCACCAACAACAACAAAAACAAACCAGCTTGTGTCTCAAAGAACATAAATAACATAGTGAAAAGGCAACTTACAGAAGTTGAGGAAATCTTTACAAATTACAGATCGAATGGGAGTTATTATCCATTATATAAAAGGACTCCGATGACTAAATAGCAATAACAAAGGTAACCTGATTGTAAAGCGGGTAGAGGTCTTAAAGAAACATTTCTCCACAGATGATACACAAGTGACCCAAAAGCACTTGAAAATAATGTGAAACATCACTTCTCTTTGGCTTTTTTCTGCTTTCAGGGTCAAGCTGAAAGCTGTAGAGGAACCAGCGTTCTACCACGTGGATTGAAGTGGTTGCACACCAGTGAATTCACTAGATGGAAAGTTTTTCCTATAAGTAGTTTCTTGGGTCCAAACTTACTTGTCTACTTAATAGGACCTTGACTGTTGAATCATAAAACATTCCAATTTCTTTGCTAACTTATATTGTTGCTGAGATCACTTTTACTTTTCTAATTTATATTATTTTACTAATTACTCATATTTTCTTAAGCCAATGGGAACCTTTAAGCTCTACTGGACAAGAGATAACAAAAAATGTTGGTTGATGACTCTCTTCCTGTTAGTGGCCAACACTTCATGAGTTATTAATCAATATTTGAGTAAGTGCACGTGGCTCCAATGCACAATTTATTATTTTAACATGTCCCCAAAATCTTCAGGTCCACCTGATTCCACATTATATTATTCTCAAATAACCAAAAGAGAATCAATTCTGCCCAACCTCTTCCAAAGCATATAAAAAGGAAGATTTCTCAATTTAGTTTATGGAAATAGTATTACTCTAATCTCAAACCTGGACAAAGACAGTACAAAAAAATGTCATTACAACCCTTTGCCAATTTTGAAACTAGGGTTTGCATTTAATAGCCACATGACCTTTGGCAAGTGAAGGTAAGATAATGATGACTCTGGTTGTTGTGTGGAAGAACGGAGTTAACATGGCATATACTTGGTGGGTAGGGAACAGTCTAAAACATGGCCATTGCAGCCTCTTACAGAGCCCTCCAATAGTTAAAAAGTATAATTTTTGTTACCAAAATAATATTTTTTGTATGTGTTTTTCTCTGCACGGTGGAGCCTCTGTCACCAAGTCCCAACCTGTTTTATAGGAATGTTTAAGGATGCCTGCTTTGGCTCCCACCACTTTCTCAGGCAGATTTCTGGGGAGGGATACATGAGAAAGACTAATCCGAAATCCTTTTATTGAAAGGGCAACGCCTTGTCAAAGGGCACTGGGCTCGCTATGTGGGAACCTAGAGAGAGATTATAGCTACTGGATTGTCTATGAAATCATAATATAATTCCACTCCCTAAGGACTGGGTCCTTGCCTGCATGGATGGGTTGGATTCTGTTTCATTCATTTGTGTTGGGAAAACTCACTGGAACACATTGCTCAGTCATTTTAGGCCCTGGGATACCTGGAGTTTCCACAAGGATATTAGTTTGCCTGCAGTTTTTTTTTTTTTTCTCCCCACTCATGGCCCAGCTCTGCATTTTTATGATCTTTCTCTCCCTTGGAAGCTCTGATCAAGCTTAAAGTAAACAGTAACCCAAATTTACAATTGTTCTAAACCTACCTTCCACAGACAATATCATGAAACTGTACTTTCAGAGTGAGAGGAGACCCTGTCCAAACACAGAGATCTATAGGTTTCATTCTCTGCTAACTGAAGGAGTCCCCACTAGAGAGCCCCCTCCTGGCCTATTGATTAAGCTCTAATGAAGAGCCTTGTGAACTAGCATTTTACTTCTTAGAGTAAAAGTTAGAGAAGGACTTCTTTTTCTCCAGCACCTCTGTTGCAGTTACCTTCTCGTTGCTGGGATAAAGCAGCTGATGGATGGAGAAAAGGATTTATGTTGGCTTACACTCTTGAGGGAGAGCTCCATGATGGCAGGGGACAACATGGCATGAGCACAGGCTGGACACCACTTCTTCCATAAAGGTGGAGAACAGCAGCAGGAGAGTGTACTGAGCTCTGGTAAAGGGCAGCTGGCTACAATACCCATCAGCCTGCCCCCAACAGCACACCTCCTCCAGCAAGGCTCTACCTCCGAAATTTCCACCAGCCGGAGACCACACATTCAAAACCCATGAGTTTATGGGGGACATCTGACTCAAACCACCACAACCTCCAGCCAAATCTCCATTCTCTCCTCACTGACCTTCCTGCATCCCAGCCTGTCTTCCTGATTGCTCCTTCTTCACCAGACATCCAGAGGATCCCATTGAAAGACAGCTGAGAACATGACACCGTTCTCCTCAGAACTCAGCTCTGCTTCCCATTTCATTCAGAGTAAAAGCAAAGGTGCTCACAATGATTGACGGCACCCTGCATGTTCTCCACAACTCCTGCTCCCAATTTGAGTCTGTCCATGTCATTCTTTGAACAGCATGGTCCCAGGGTCAAGGTCTATGATCCTCTTGACCATGTTTGCATGACCGAATCACTGCTTTTCCTCCAACACCCAGCTCAAATGGCACCTGAGGGGCTTTCACTGACTGTTAGAGTTAGTCTGGTAGGTCCTTCCCCACCATTTCTCTCCACATCCCGGTCACCATCTGAACCAGACAGACTGCACAGGCTACCGTAACAAAAAACTGCAGAGTGGCTTAAACATCATGCATCTATTTTCTCACAGTTCTGGAGGCTTGAAATCTATGAATGAGGTATATAATTTTACTATCTGTTATCAACAATATTATGCTGAGAATTGTCTAGGAGATAGTTAAAGCCCACTATGGTTGTGTTTGTGAGGGCTGTGGCCATATCCAGAAATGATTAGCTCCTGGAGCTCTGATTTACAGAATGGTTTAACAACCGGATGATGGATTTCACTTTGAACAGCTTCTTGGGAGGTGGTGGAACTGTGGAGTATTGGCCTGACTGGAGGTTATTAGGAGCACGTTTGGATACTGGATCTTGCCCCGGTCCTTTCCTGTATGGCTCCACTCTGCTATGCCTCATTCTCCCTACCACAAAGGACTGAAACTTGAGAAACCATGATCAAAATGCATCTCTCCTGTATGACTGGTGAAGTTGCCGATCCATTCGAGTTCTAGTGCAGACCCTCTTCCTGGATGGAGGATGGCCATCTTGTCATTATGTCCTTAAGCACATCTTAAGAGAAAAAGTGAATTCTGATTTCTCTTCTTATAAAGATATTAATCCTTTTGGCTCAAGGCCTCACCTTTATGACTTTCTTTAACCTTAATTCCTTTCTTAGAGCATTCATTTCTAAATAAGCCAAACTCAGAATTTGCAGGCTTAACATATAATGGGTTTTTTTTTCAGTTAGACAGTCTGTCCATAACACCATATAACATTCTTATTAGCTCCATTTTTATTATCTGTCTTCTCTCATCAGCAAAAAGGCAAGGAATTGTTGTTGTTGTTGACTGCCTACTGTATTTCTTGGTACATAAGAGGTATTAGCAAGGATCTGTGAAGGGAATGAATGAAATACTTAGGCCTTAACTAACAGCAGCCTTTAAAGTGGCTCAGTGGGGCTGGGAAGCAGGCTCAGTGGGCAAAGGTACTTGCTGTGCAAGCTTGATGACCAGAGTTTGACTCCCTAGAATCCACATAGAGGGGAGTGCAGTAGTGATCGTCTGTAAGCCCAGTCCTCCTATGGCAAGACGGAGGGAGGGAGGCACAATGGAATCCCAGAAATGTGCAGACCAGCTAGTTTGGTTCATGCAGCAGTGCTCAACAAAGAGACCATGCATTAAGCAAGGTAGCAAGATGGAACCTGAGGACTGACATCTGAAATTGTCCTCTGACCCCCACAGGTGCACCATGCATGCACCCACATTCTCACACACAAGCACATTCAAATCTGACACTTCCACACACACACATCATATCACACGCACACATACACATACCACACACATACATACACACATGCACACACCCACACACACCACACACACATACATACACACGCATGCACACACACACACACACACACACACACACACACACACACACCACGCACCCATACACACGATTCCTAGTTCCTGGCATTTACGTTTTGCATAATATCCTCCCCAAGTATGGGTTGGACTAAGAGATTCCCCCAGAAGACTATGGATAAAAACCTGACAAAGTGTATGAAGTCACAGTTTCTTTCCTGAGACTCAGATACAAGTACATTAACAAACCTACGGACTTGCAAAACTGGCACAGAATGCCCTCAGGCCTGCAGACAGCTGCCCCCTTGCCAAATCCGCATAAGGACACTCCCTTCCTGTCCTTGGGTCCCACAGCCATTCCATTTGCCAATCCTTGAATTCCAGGCAAGGGTAGAGCAGCCAGTTGGAAACAACAGTTCCCTACATCTTTGGGAAAGAAGGAAATTTAATCTTACTGAATTTTTGTTTTGTTTTGTTTTTCCTCCCAACGTCTGGCTATTCTTTTCATCTTAAAGCGTGTTTCTGTTCAGGAGAAAGGTTTAGCGGCACTTTAAGGGGTGGGCGATGCCTGGATCCAAATGAGTGATGTTCAAAAACCCACTTTGCCCCATCATTGTCTTTCCTCTTCTTTAAAAGCCCCTGGGCCTTGGTTTCAAATCTCTTCACTGATGTGGGAGACAGTGCTGTTGCTCACCCACTTTTACTCTGAATTATAGGGTCCATAAACTCCTCCAGGAGCCGAAAGGGAGAGCCATAAGAAACTCCTTCGTATTCGCTCAATTGCCATAAAACCTACAGCTAATCATACCATCACCCCAGCTCCAACTTGGGAGATAAGAAGTTCTACAGCCAGGCATGGTGGCGCATGCCTTTTATCCCAGCCCTTGGGAGGCAGAGGTAGGAGGATTGCCGTGAGTTCAAGGCCACCCTGAGACTACATAGTGAATTCCAGGTCAGCCTGGGATAGAGTGAGACCCTACCTCGAAAAACAAAAACAAACAAACAAAAAAGTTCTACCACTTGGCCTTTGTGATGAACTCCCAAGTCCTGACTGTGATAACCTTGGCAGACAGGGATGCAGTTGGGTGACCTGCCATCCTCCCTGTGGACAATTGCTAGTATGGGGACATCTTTCTTTCATCCCTATGCCTGGGAAAAGAAGACCACAAACATTAAAGTTGGTGAATACATTTTCATTTTCTCTTCTAGAAAAGGAAGCAGGGAGCTCCCAGGGGCTCCTTCATATTGCAGAAACCTGTCTTTGCAAGTAGAAGTGATCTATACTCCACTTTCTTCTGAACCCTTTCTGGATCCTGGGCCAGTGGGAATGGAGAGAAGGAACAGAAATAATTGATCTTCCAAATTGACATCGCCCTTAGTTAGCATGATGACGACTCAGAAATCTGGTCCACTGCCTTTCTTTGAACCAAAACATTTTAATTAGCTGCAGAAACTGGAGAAGATGAATTCTTTTGTGAAAGCACAGCTTTTGTTTTTCTTGTCCTAAAATGGAGAAAACAAATGCCTGTCTCCTTTACTCTGGGCCATTGTGGACAAAATTCTGACTTAAAGAATGACCTTCAAATATCATTTGGAAAAAATATGATTAAATGGCAATGTAAAGGTTTCTTATTGTAAAATTGAAGACAATGGGAAAACCAAAATTAAAGCAAGAAATAAAATATATTTCTGCACTTTTAAAAAAGAGTTAAAGATAATAGTAAGCCTAGGAATCTAGCACATAGCACAGTGACTATATATAACTGCAAAGCTGGGTGTGGTGCACACGATTATAATCCTAGCACTTGGGAAGCTGAGGGAGGAGGATTGTGGATTCAAGGTCAGCCTGGGCTACATAGCTCAAATTCAGCTTGGGTTATATAGTGAGAACCTGTCTCAAATCACCAACCAACCAAACAACTAAACAGACAAAATCCTTGTATTATATACTGGAAATTTGCCAAGTGAGTTGTAAGTGTCGTCTCTACATATAACCACACAAAAAGTTAATAAACCTGGAAAATGTAACAAGAAGATATGGAAACTTTTCAGCCTCAATGATGTGTCTGACGAGAGTGGCCGAGAGGACTGAAGATACAAATAAAATAAAAATAAAACAAACACACAACAAAAACCACCCTCCTACCAAAAAATAGTGGGGAAAAGTATATATTCAGTTTAACTGATGGTAGTTAATACACATGACTATGTTAACATGTATGAATATTAACTTTTGAATATTTAGCAGATGAGTATAATGACCGTGACATTGAGTCAGAACACAATGTAATCTTGCTTTGTCACCTTGAAGGCTTTCCAAAATTTTGTGGTGCTCCTGGGCTAAGAAGTCAAATTCCACTGACTCATCCTCTACACAAGGGTAGGGGGTTGGGATGGCTCTTTCTTGACTCCATGTCTTTTTTGATTTCTTTTGCATCTGCACGTGTGGGTACATGTGTGTGTATGTTCATGTGCAAGCCAGGGGTTGATGTTAGATGCCTTCCTCAATCGCTCTCCTGATACACACACACACACACACACACACACACACACACACACACACACACACACACTCAACTGAGGCAGAGTCTTTCACTTCAGCCCAGAGCTCACACATTCAGCTTGTCCAACTAGCCAGTTTGCTGCAAGAATTCTGTCTCTGTCTCCTGTGCACTGGGATTAAGGAGCCTCCCTGCCCACTTGATATTTACATAGGTGCTGGGGGATCTGAGCTCATGCAGCAAATGCTTTTCCATGGAGCCCTGACCCCATGGCCTGATGATAGTTGGTTTCATAAGTGATACTTCATCATTTTCCAAGAAACTGACATGCAGGGAATAGAGGGCAAAATTATCATTGATCTGAGTTCATTCATTTTTTTTCTAGCAAGTTTACTTTTTAGTGATGGAAGGCCAACATTTTCAATTTAATTTTTTTTTCAGAAACTGACCTTTATAAAATATTCTCAGGGGCTGGGGAGATGGCTAGGTAAGTGAAAGGGCTTGCTTGCCAAGGCTGCTGGCTCAGATTTGATCCTCAGTAACCACATAAAATTCAGACACACAACATGGTGCATGGGGTTGAAGTTCATTTGCGGTGGCAGGAGGTCCTGGCATTCTCATACTCTTTCTCTCTGTCTCTCAAATAAATGAAATATATTTTTCAAAGATTCTCAAGGTAGAGATTTAGAAGCGTATCATACTCCAACAATGAGTGATGTTATGTTGTCCTCATGCGCAAAGGATGTATTCCCATTGTCCTCACTGACAGGAAGGATGCAGACCAAAATTACTCATGTCAATCTGAGGTCATTAACTCTGACCCACCCAGACTCAGACCTCATGAAACTAAAAGCAGAAGATACACGGGTGATGGAAAGCTGACAGGACTTGAAAGGACTTGAGTTCCTTCAAGGCAATCCTGTACTAGAAGGTTCCTGTAGATCCAAGGGAGACTGGATGAAGCAGGGAAACCCTTGGTGAAGTTCAGAAGCCTGACTCGATAATCTGAGGTGAGTCACTTCACCTCTTCATTCTACTGTGAGATAAACACTTGGAAAGGAAGTAAGAGATGGTAGCAATAAACCATGAAGAAAAAGATCTGAGGCAGACACTAGCAGAACCCAAGAAATCCTCAAACAAGGAAACTTTGTCTGAGGGTATCTGAAGATAGTTGCCCTCCCTGGTGCTACACCAGCACATCTTAACTTATGGTTTAGACTCTGAATTGTACACCCAAACCATGTAGCAGTTTTTGAGGGTAAACTTGTGTCCCAGGACAATCCAGCCAGACTCAATGGGAAGTAAGCACTGTTGTAGGGCTGGGAATACAGCTCAATGCACAGTGCTTGCCTAGCATGCTTGAGAACCTGGGTAAGGAGAGAGAGAGAGAGAGAGAGAGAGAGAGAGAGAGAGAGAGAGAGAGAGAGAGAGAGAGAGAGAGAGAGAGAGAGAGAGAGAGAGAGAGAGAGAGAGAGAGAGGAAGCCAAAGAGGAAGAGGAAGGAGAAGGAGAAGAAAAAGAGAAGTGGAAGGGAAGGGAAGGGCAAGGAGAACAGAAGAGAGGAGAGGTGAGGAGAGGAGAAGAGAGAAGAAAGGAGAATGAATGCCTATTTTTGGTTCCTATGACATGTCTAAACCTTACTGTTGTTCATGAATTAGTATTCTTTTTTTATCCACACTCAGCCACGGAGAGTTAATGTGATTCAGCCCTTGCAAGCTGGACCTGTTGTCAATATGGACACTTCAGTTACCTAAGCTGGCAAGGCCAGAGTCTCACTGATGGAGAGCTCACCAAGCTCATGAATTCTAAATGGATTGCTACCCATTCTCTCCAGAGTCGTGTGTGTGTGTGTGTGTGTGTGTGTGTGTGTGTGTGTGTGTGTGTGTGTGTGTTGTGCTTTGTCTCTGTGTGGGCAGAGCTATCAGGTGCATTACATTTCCCACACCTTAAGCAGAGTTTCATTGTTGCTCATATAATTAAAATATTTATTTTTGACATTTTCATACATGTAGGTAATGTATTTTGGTCATGTCCATCCCATTAATTTCTCTTCTCCCTCTATCATTCCTGCTAAACCCTATCTTCTTCCCAATTAGTCTTCTCCCTATTTTCTTGTCTCTTTTTTAGTTTAATTGGGGTTGCTTGTATGGGTATGCAATAGGGGATAATTTGCTGGAATACTTATCAGTGCCTACACCACTGAAGAAAATGACTCCCCCTTTCTCAGTGACTATTTACTACCAATAGCTTCTGGGGTGAGTTCCTCACTGACTCATGATGCAATGTTGATGGCCCCAATGTTTTGCAGGTAACCATGGCTGCTGTGAATTCATGTATACAATGGCCATGTTGTATCCAGAAGACAGT
This sequence comes from Zapus hudsonius, assembly GCA_004024765.1. Classification (NCBI taxonomy): domain Eukaryota; kingdom Metazoa; phylum Chordata; class Mammalia; order Rodentia; family Dipodidae; genus Zapus; species Zapus hudsonius. The sequence goes on from PVHP010005885.1 coordinate 21,511, forward strand.
GTTCCATAATACTCCTCTTCATCCCCTGGCTCTTTCTTTATGCCATTTCTTCCACAATGTTCCCTCACCCCAGAGAGGGATGAGCAGTCAGTAATCACTTAATCTCAGCATGTTGACCAGCGATGATATTCTCTGCATTAACTGCTGCCCATTGCACAAAGAAAATGTGTCTGACTATAGCTGAGAGCAACATTAATTTATGGGTATAAACATAAATATTTAGAAGGCAGTTTGACATCATGGCCATTTAGCAAAATAATAGTATCGGTACCTGTTAACTTCTTGTTGCAGAGACAAAATGTCTGAGGAAAGAAGGGTTAATTTCAATTTATAGTCAGATCCACCCTGAGTGACACCTTAGGGCTGGACTAGAAAATCCACCCCCAGTGCCAGCTCCCCCAGCCAGGTGGCTAGAGACTCCAGTTACAAACTTTAATGAAACACCTGAATCTATGGGGGACATAATTCAAACTGCTACATTCCATCCCTGACCAGCTTGAGGCAGCTGGTCACATTCAGTCCACAGTGAGGAAGCAGAGAGCACTGGATGCTGGTTCTCAGCAACTCTCTTCTTTTAATATACTCCAGGACCCTGGATCATGGAATGGTGCCACTCACAGTTATGGTAGGTCTTTGCACCTTAATCATAATCAAGATAATCCCTCTCAGGATAAAGGAATATGTCATGGGTGATACTAGGTGCTATCAAGTTGACAATCAATATAAACCATCACAACATCCATAGCATGTATGTATTGTATTTTTGTGTACCCATTCATCCATAGGTGGATGTGGTAGTTTGAATGTGGGTCCCCCATAGACTCAGGTGTTTTACTAAAGCTTGTAAGTTGGGTCTCCAGCCACCTGGCTGGAGGAGGCATCACTGGGGGGGAGATGCTAGGGTCCAACCCAAGGGTGTGTTTGTGGGCAATCTGAATGCCAGCCCAAAGGTATACAGAGAGGTTTGAGCTCTGTCTGGGTCCTGCTTGCTGTTGGTTTGTGTGTGCTGCTTTTAGTTTTTGATGGCTGTTTGGTTGCTTCTCTCTGTTGGGATATATGGGAGCCAGGTTCTTCCACAATTTGCTGGAACTTACCCTAGATTTGTAAGTTTGAAATAAACCCTTTTTTCCCATTAACTGTATTTGGTTGGCTATTCATCCCAGCATCATGAAGCTGTCTACAACATATATTTGGTACCAGAGAAGTGGGATGTTGCTGTGATGAATCTGACCATGTGGATTTTGGTCTTTTGGAACTTGTGTACTAAAGGAATATACATGGACTTCATACTTAGGACTGCACAAGCTATAGAGAGCTGTAAGCAAAGTTTTATGGGCTCTTCTGGTGAGAGTTTGAAAATGCCCTTTGCAGACAGAGTTGTGTTGGCTTTGGAACTTTCAAAGGGGAAAGGAAGACAGCAGAAAACTTTGTTGTAACTGGGCTACATAAAGTCTGGTTGTCTTCTGCTGCCCATGCCCAAAGTTTGATCAAGGATGGATTTGAAAATATTGAATTGCTGCACTTGGTGGATGATACAAAACTGAGAGATATTAGATTGAATGTTGGAAACATTCAAACAGATTTAAAGTTACTGGCATGGAGACAGGTTTTAAGTTACTGAAGCTGCTATTGTCAAGCTTATTACTACCATTGAGGATCAGTTAACTGCTTTACACTGAAACAATGGAAAGGATGCCTGAAGTGATTCTATCCAGGAAAGACTGAAGGATAGAAATGCAGATTCTTTTGAAAGAAAGATAGTTGCTCTTCAAGGTCATGATTTATTTCCATCCAGGATTAACAATATGGCTGTATTACTGTATACCTGGCATTGGTTTGGACTCATTTAAAATACACAGAAGTGGGTCATAAAGTGACCATGGTTCTAGGAGCCACTCTTGGGAATATGAAAGAAGGTGATTTCCTTGTGTGGCCAGTGAGGCCATTGTTTGAAATTAAATAGGAGCCTCTGCTGAGAAGAGGCATGGGAAACAAGCTATTCTTGTTTTAAAGGCTTGAAATGTAGTGTATGGACCATAGTTTGGAGACCCAAAGATGTTTTGGATTGGGCAACGTATTGGGCAACGGCTACCAGTGAGCACTGTTGGCTTGGGATGAAAGTCTTCCTTGGCTACTTAGCCCAGTTAGAGGGATGGAAATTGAAAATCCAGACTGTTGTCACTGGTTATGGATGTCAGACTTGAACTGTACATGTTTGATGCTTACCTAATGATTATTAATTTTTGCATTGGTTCAGTCTCTCCTTGTGCCTTATAGCAATAGAAATGTTTACTTTGTACCATTATATGTTGGAAGTATGTGACTTGATTTTATAGGACTCACAGTTAAGAGACAGTCTTGAATCTCAGATGGGACTTGGGACTTTGGAACAATCTTAAAGTTGATAAAGACTATGGAGATCTTTGAAGTTAGACTGAATTCAATTTCCAATGTGAGATGGTTATGAATCTATTGGGGGTCAGGGATGGAATGTGGCAGTTTGGATTATGTCCCCCATAGACTCAGGTGTTTTATTAAAGCTTGTAACTGGACTCTCTAGCCACCTGGATGGGGGAGCTGTCACTGGGGGTGGATTCTCGAGTCCAGCCCTAAGGTGTCACTCGGGGTGGAGCTGAATTCCAGCCCAAATATATGGGGAAAGGTCTGAGCTCTGGCAAGCTCTGGCTTGCTGCTTTTTGGTGTTTGGTGTTTGGTGGTTGGTGGTAGTTTCTGTTTCTGCTAGGATTTATGAACAGGAACCAGATTTTTATGACACTATGAAATTTCACTTAGATCCATCCTTCACTGAGCTGTTGACCAAAGTGACCCATGAGGTCCCCAAAACAAAACAGGACTCTGTCAAAGCTCTTGATTATCCACCCCAGGCCTGAGATCCTGTTGCTGAAGAACCACAGAAAGCCATCTATCAGCACTGAGAGACCCTACGAGGTCCAGAATGGTAACCAGTCCCCAGATGGTAGTTAGTGCAGAGCTGGAAGGTACTGCATAAACTGCCAGGGGAAACTGGTCAACATCAGCTGGAGTAAACAGAGACCACTGACATGAAATGCAGTCTGCCTCCATGAGTAGGCTGAGCACACTGCCTACTGGGAAAGAACAGTGAAACATGAAACAAGCACTTGTGCAATGGAGGAGCCAAAGCCTGGGGGAGGCAATCAACAGCTGTTAATTCGGCCAAGAAATCCACTCAGTGAAGGGGAGTCCTTGACTGGAACTGGGATTTCAGGGTAAATTACATCATGAACCAAAATCTTGGGACCCAAAGAGAAATTCACTTTACAAGTGATTTACAAAAAGCTACCAACAATAGAATCCAGCCAACTCAGGAAAGTGTATCTCAACTAGTCTATACTGATCTCACTGTCTGATGGAGATTCTGTTTGTATTTTTCAGATGGCTCAGAGAGAGCAGTGGCTCTTCCAACCCTACCAATAAGCCGCAGGCCAATAGCTGTTTTCCTGGTAAGAGATGAGCCATCCCAGACCTATCATGGAGGATCCACATGGAACCCCACAGGCAGTGATGGGATAAGCAAGAGACCTATAACCACAACCAATCAGTCAACTCAGGATGAGCCAGCGAAACAGACACCAATGATTTTAAACACAACCTCAAGAAGAAGTACAGAGGCCCCTAAGGCCTCAACAATAAAGCAGCCTTAATACTCACCCACCATGACTCAGGGAACTGAGAGAAAGAGGGGGTGGAAAGATTGTAAGAGACGTGGTGGGGGAGAATAGAGACATTGCCCCCCTCAGTAACACATGCAAAGGGGGATGGAACCAGGTTGACTCCTAGGCTATTCACAACCCCCTACCCCATGGTCTGATACAGACTGCCCACGGAGGAGGATATCCAACTGATTGGGGACAGGGAAGAGAGAAATAGGGGAATTGGAGACATCAACACATTATTCCCTTATTAAGTATATCTAATTATGGATAATAAAAAATTAACTAAAAAAAGAAATTTCACTTAGATCTGTAAGCTTGAAATAAATCTCTTCCTCCCATAAAACTGTCTGATTTGGATATTCATCCACACAACATGGAACTGTCTACTGCAGTGGATAATTTGGGTTATTTCTACTGTTGGACCATTCAATTAATGCTACTGTGAATATTGGCTTAGGATACATGTTCAAAGCCCTGCTTGCTATTCTTTTGAGTAGATACCAGTAGTTTTGAGGATTGCTGGATCATGTGTTAATTTGTATCTCTGTATTTTTCCCTGAGAAACTGCTGTACTGTTTTGCAGATAGTTACAGATTCACATTTCTAGTAGCAGTGCACAGAAGCCATCAATCATCTGTTATTGTTTATAGCTAGTTGTGAAAGCAACATATTTTATTGAGTTACTGTCATGAGGCAAAGGTTTGAGAATTTCTACCATGATCCTGCAAGAACACTGTTAACTCATTTTATAAGTTTTATTTTAAAACTGAAGGCTCAGAGTAGGTGAAATACTCTGGAGAGACCTTGAAACCCAGGCCATCTGTGTGGGTTAGCCAAGCAAGTAGTAGGTAGTCTCAGAGTCAGCAAAGAAGAGGACAGCTATCACTATGTGAAGAAGGGAATTGTAGAATGTGGCAAAGCAGCCTGGAGGCTCCTTGTTCCCAGAAATGTCACTGGCTTGAGGAAATGACAGTCTCCATATAAAATGTGTCAGCAGCTGTCAGACAAAAATATTAGTAGGTGGTGATGGCGAACAAGATGGATCATTGATCTTGGCAGGTTATTAATAAAAATAAATAATAAAATACTTTTATTTTTATTCATTACAAGTGGTGTCTACAACCGTATGTGGGGTCCACTCTGGAAGCCAGCTTTTACTATTGCTAGGTATCTGAAAAAGCTTTTTTTTTTTTAACATCTGGAGACCATAGTGGTACTCTCCCAACGCCTCCCCCCACAGTTATTTTGCTATTAAGATGCCAAGCCTTTCAGGGATGCCTGATTAGTTTTGCAGAGTGAGGAATTCACTGTGGCTACCTTTCTGTGTCTTGTATTTGACATGCCCCTTTGGAACATAAGGTCTCTTGGCACACATCACAGATCTCAATGTGAATTATGAGTCCCCAGCTGAAAATCAGAGTGTGTAACTGTGTCATGGTCCATTTCCAACCTGTAGGCCCTATCTCCAAGGAGGCAAGTAAAAAATGTCCCTGTAGATTTCAACATAATACCCCATTGCATTTTTCTTTCTTCTTAGAGATGACAGTAACTAAAGATTGCATTGAAATCTCAAAGGAAGAGAGTAGTGAGAAACAGGCAGATGGTAACTTAGTAGGCTTCTGACAGACTTGGGACTTCTGATTGATTTTCGTGTTGATTGTGATGGAGTGAGAGTGGGGAGAGAAATCATTAAATACATATGCAAAGGTGGTTGTGAGAATGATACTGAAGAGATAGATCTAAACCTGACCTGTTTCTATCATTTCTGTTGTGGTCGGCTTTCTAGTTGCTGCACAGAAAGAACCCAAGCAAAAATGGCTTGTGGAGGAATGGGTTTATTTGGCTTATGGACTCGAGGGGAGACTCCATCCTGGCAGGGAAAATGATGGCATGAGCAGATGGGTGGACATCACATCCACCACAGCACTGGAAACAGCGGCAGGAAGGTGACAAGGGGGAGCAGGTTTATAATCCCCAACAACACAGCTCTAGTGAGGTTCTAATTCCTGAACTGCCATCAGCTGAGGATTGATCCCTGAGAACACATTCATTTGTTTGTGGGGGACACCTGGATCAAACCTTGACAATTTCATTCTTAGGCAACATTGCTGCTCATATTAAATGATACCAGTGAAATTCTAATAAACAATGAGCACCTGCTCCCTTAACAAAAAAGTGTGTGCTGAGTTTGGTCTCCATAGCATAATGAGCTCTGTAACTGATCAACAGAAATGACACCTTTTCCAGCCCTGTTGGTAAGAAATAGTCTTAGTACAGCAACTGATTGTATGTTAAGGAGTAAGTACCAAGAGTGGATGGATGAATACTGAGTACTGGATTCTATAGCTTAGTACCTACTATTGCAAGACGATAGTCAATTATCTTCCTTGGAAGGTTGCAAGTTTCTTGAGTTTCGAACACTTCCTTCCTTCATCTTTGTATAGCAGGGCTTTGCATATCATAAACTCTAAATAAGCTCCCTCACTTACTCAACAGACTTCTTTTTGAGGCCCTATCCATACCAGATACTAGAGCAAAGATGAAAAAGACAAATCTTCATCCTGGATAAACATTTCTTATAAACTAATAGTAAAAATATAGCTTCAGTCATGCATACTAAAAAAAAATAAGTAGCCATTGCTGATAAGGACAAATAGAATGCAATATGATCGCAGGAGTTAGCTTACACTTCTGTATATTTGGAGGTGGTGTAGAAGGTAAAGTTCAAGTTTATATTTTCCCATAGGCAAACCAAGTTAGAATCCTCACTGCCTTTATTCCCTCTGAAATAATTCCAGGAAGAAAGGCCAAAGCAACAAATCAGCTTTGTAGGCTAAATCCTCAGAGAGGGCCTGTCAGCTCTCAGATCTTCCCACACCTGGCTGGAGGGCTGTTCAGCCATCCCTGGCTCTAAGTAGGAGCTTTCTTTGAAAAGTTTTACCCTCAGCTCTCCTGCTAGTTTCAGAGGTCTGTAAGACATCTGTCTTATAGAATGGAAGCAGTAGGAAGAGGCTCCAAAGCAGGAAATAAGAAATGGCAGAAGGAGATGTTGCTCCCCTGGGGTGGAGGCCGAGAAAGAAAAAGAGAGACAAGAAGAAAGGTAGGACAGGAAGAGTCATGAAAGGTGAGAGGAAGGTGACTTCCTGTGCTAGGACTATCCACGGCTGTTCCCTCAACGATGCTGGGACATACCCACTACTATTGTCCATTTTCAGACCCAATGACCCGTACATTTCTAAATATTTCTGGAGCATCTTTCTCTGTGGAGCACTGTTGGAAGTCCTGATGGGCCTGTGTGGTAAAGTCCAGCTGGAGGGATGCGCTGGCATCAGCATGGGTCCCCATCCTCCTCCCTGTCAGCCCAGGGGTCCTCAGAGATGTGTCAGAGAGTGCAGTGTCTTTCATTGCATCTCCAAGGGGCAATGCAGTCTCCTGCTTGTGAAATTGCAGCCACCAAGCAGATCTATGACCTACTGAGGGCCTGCTCAATCCCTGGAGAGGTTATGTGGAAAGGAAGGGAAAGTTAAAGAAATTCTGAGATTTTATTTTCTCATTTCCATTTCAAAGCTTTGTTGGGGTATGGGGGTAAGATCAGCTGCCCGAAGGCACTTCTGGATCCATCTGGAACCTTGCGAGAGCCTCCTTGAGAGGGGCTAGACCTAGAGAGAGCCAGTAAAGTTTCCATAGAGTCTTATTTTGGAAGGCGAAATTTAAAAGGCAAAAATGAACTCAATGCATCTATCTTCCTGACTTTGTACTGTGTTGGGTATTGAAAATGAACAGGTGTGAGGAGAGGGAACGGTACTTGTCAATAATGGTAAAGGTATTTATAAACAATGAAAGTGTCCAGTGAATAGCCAGCGGGTTAAGAGTCTGGACTCTAGGTTGACAGCTGTGGCTGGAGACCAGCTCCTATATTCACCAGGAAAGTCTAAATACTTTGTCTCGTTTCTCTGAACCTGTTTCCCATGCAAGAGGAAGCAGCACCTGACACAGGGAGGTTGTATACAGGTCCTCTAAGTGGTTTTTCTTTGCTTGGTACTCTGACATTTAAACCACATCATCCTACTCGTGTTTCAAACCCTTCAATATCTTCTCATCATACTAGAAACAAACAAATGTTAGAAGGTTAAACAAAGGGCTGAGGATGTATGTGAAGCCCTGGCTTCTGACCTCCACCCTCCTGGAAGTCAAACAAACCTCCAGTCTTTCCAAATTGTATCAAACACTCCCATTCTCCATATTTTCCACATCATATCCTGGATCCTACTCTTGTTCTTCATAAAATGATCACTACTTATCTTCAGGCAAACCTTTGTCCCTCCTTATTAAAGATTGCCTCCCAGGCTGGGAAGATGGCTCAGCAATTAAAGGAACTCATTTGATAAGACTGCTGGCCCAGGGTTCAATTCCCCAACACTCACATAAAGACAGATGCAAAGCAGCACATGCATCCATGATCCCAGCTGGCCTACTGCAAGGGGAGCTGGAGCCAGGGGGTATGGAGCTCACAGGCCAGCTAGGGTGACAGGTTTGCAGTCTGGCAGGTTGTAGCAGCAGCAAGAAACCCTGCTCTGAAACAGTGGAGCACAGACACCTCAAAGCTGTCCTCTGACCTCCACATACATGCTCATACACATGCAGAAAATAAATAAATAATAACTAAATAAAAGATCGCCTTCCTATAAAAGTGCACTGTTTGGGATTGGAGCTGCTGTTTCCCATTGGCACGCACATGCATATGCATACACATACACATGTATACATACACACATACACACAAAAATACACACATACAAATACACACATACACACACGTACACACATACACACAAACACATACACATACACACACATACACACCCCCCCCACATACATATATACACATACACATGCACAGACACACAGGCACACAGACATACACACATATATATACACACATACACACACGCACACACGCACACACAGGAACATTTTAAAAGAAGTATTAAAAGGGGCTGGAGAGATGGTTGGTTCAGAGATAAGGTGCTTGCTTGCAAAGCCTGCTGGCCTAGGTTAGATTCCTGAGTACCCTTGTAAAGCCAGATGCATTAAGTGGTGCATGTCTCAGAGATTGTTTTCAGTGGCAGGGGGCCCTAGAGTACTCATACTCACTCTCTATATATGTAGTTAAATAAATGAAACTATTTTTTAAATGCCCAAAAGAGAAGCAATTCTCACAGCAATCTCAATAGGTGGACAGGCTAGGTATTATAACCCACTATCGTAGTCAGCCACACGCTGCTGGGATGAATCTCCAAACCAGGCACAGTTTATGGGAGGAAATGATTTATTGAAGCTACAGATCAAGGGGAAGCTCCATAATGCAAAAGAGGCTGGTTCCCTTTCACAGGTCCAAGCAGAGAGTGAAACCCATCACCAACACCACACACGAGAAGAGCAAACAGGCAAGGGGCTTGGGGGAGAAATCTCCTTCCCCTTTATATAGCCTTAGGGTGAGGTCTTACAACCCTATCCCAGACATAATGGCTTCCTATGTCTCTGGAATGTCCTTCCTGCACTGGCCACACAGGAAGGGATGTTAATTTCTAGCTCTCCTGAGCTTCCTTAAATCCTGCCCCTTGCTGAGAGGCTGCCTTCCTGTAAGCATCCTCAGAGACCCACCCAAGGTAATTAAAAAGATCAAGTTGACAACAAAGCCTCACCATCACACCCACTTTTACCAATAAAGAAAACTGAACTTGAAGGAAAGGAAATGCTCAAATTCAAAGTCTCACTGGCAATTAGGTAGGTCAGAGGCTGCTCTGTGTGGTGAGAAGGGGAGCCTGGGATCACCTCTGACCTCTGAGCAGAGAATCCTTCATTGCAGGGCTGGGTGGAGCAGAGCTTGCCCCTCCTCCTGAATGTCTGGGAAGGGAGGAGGGTACAGGGGATGCCCAGGACTTAGAGACACCTCACTGCAATCAACTTCTCCAGCTTTGTCAAAATGCAAGACAACAGCAACCAAACAAAACAACCCCCCAAACAAACAACATCCCCAATCAGAAAAATTGAAGCAGGGACTGCCAACTGTCCCCCATTGTTCAAATCACAGAGCTCCCAGAAGAGGGCCATATAGTGGCACAAGCGTCCCCTGTGAAGAAGCCACAGGGAGCAGCAGACATCGTGAGATGTGATCTGAGTCCTGCCACAGAGTCCTGTGTCTCCTGTCTTCTCTTCACCAGCTTCTGCCCATCTCCACCCTTTGGAAAATGGGTCATTTGGTGGCAGCATCAATGCTCTGGGCTTTAAAGCATCTGTGCTTGCCATCCCACCGTTCTGGAAGTTTCTCCTCCAGAGGCTCTGCCTTAGAACTGTTCTTACCTTTTCCAGTTCCCAGGGACTGTCACATTTCTTGGCTGTGCCCACATCACTTTCATTTCTGCTTCATGGTCACATTGCTTTCTCTTCATCTGGTGAAATAGCCCTTGCCTGATCGTGAAGCCCACCCCATTTCTATCCCTCCCCCCAAAGGTGAACAAGCCCCTGATCCTGCCAACGTGTGTCAAACACACTGCCTTCTCTTCTGTTGGTCAAATCTCTACATGCAGGGCCCACTGGGATAAGCTAGGATAATGTCCCATCCCAAGATGCTTGATTGAATTATATTTGTCAAGGCCCTTTTGCCAGAGAAGAAGCATTTACTAATATATATATATATATACACACACACACACACACACACACACACACACACACACACACACACCCACCATGGACTTTTATTCAACCACAAAGAAGACTGAAAGTAGGTCATTTGCAGAAAATAATGGATAGAACTAGATATTGTAAGTGAAATAAACCAGAGTCAGAAAGACAAACTTCATGTTTTCTCTCATATGCAGAATCTAGATTTTTTTTTTTAAAGACATAAAGGAAGGACTATTTGGGTAAGAGGAAGGAGTGTGGGAATAATGGGAGCCGAATATGATTTGAGTGCATTATACACATGCATAAAATGTCCAAAAAAACCCTATTATTTTGTACAATTAGCTGGGTTTGGTGGCACAAGTCTATAATCCCAGATACTCAGAAAGCTAAGGCAGGACGAACACAAACTCAAGGCCTACCTGGACTGCCGAGTGAGTTCAAGGCCAGACTTGGAAACTTGACCCTGTCTCACAACACAAAGTCTTCAGTGGTACTGCACTTGCCTAGCATTCAAGAGTCCCTGGGTTCAATCCCCACTTCGGCAAAAAAAAAAAAAAGCCATTATTTTGTACAATTAATACATACTTATAAAAAAAAGTCTAAATGGGCCTGAGGAGATGGCTCAGAGGATAAAGCATTTGCTGTAACACTGGGAGCTTTAGCCAATGTCTATATCCCAACATGCCTTGCGTGAGAAGGGAGATGGAGACAGGTGAAGCCATCGGAAGCTCAGGAGTCTGCTAACCTGGTGAACAGAATCAGGAACAAGAGATCCTGCCTCAAGCAAAGTAGAAGGTGAGGACTGACACCCGACAGTTGCCCTCTGACCTCCAAACCCATGCCATGGCTCACAGGAATACACATACAGGAGCCTAAACATAAAAGAAACATTCACACATTCTAGGAATTAGGACTTTAGTTCTTTGGGGACTATTAACCATAGTACTTAAAAATATGGAGGCAACTGTGTTTCCTCCTCTGTGAATTCTCTGTTGAGTTCAGTGCCCCATTTTGTGAGGGGGCTGTTTGATTTTTTTTATTATTTAATTTTATTTGGGTTCTTTGTAAGTTCTAGATATTAGACCCCTGTCGGTGTTATGGCTGGCAAAGATTATCTCCCAGTCTGATAGTGGGCTATTGGCTCTGAGTATGGTATGTTTTTTTCTACAGAACCTTTTTAGCTTGATAAGATCCCACTGGTTAAGTGACTGTTGTACTTCCTGGGCTACTGGAGGTTTTCCCTACTCCTAGCTTATGGAGAGTTCCCCCTATTTTTTTCTTCCAGGATTTTCAGAGTTTTCAGGTCTTATGTTGAGGTCTTTGATCTATTTAAAGTTTATGTGCCTGGTAAGAGGAGTGGGTCTAGTTTCTTTTTTTTTTTTTTTTTGCATGTATTTATCCAATTTGTCCAGCACCATTTGTTGAAGATGCTATCTTTTCACCAGTTAACATTGTTGGAGATGGCCAATTCTCATTTAAGAAAATGTTCATCATCCTTAATTATAAGGGAAATTCAAATCAAAACAATAGTCAGAGTCCACCTTACTCCAGTCAGAATGAAGCATTAAAAAAAAAAATCCAACAACAATAGAAGGAATTAGGGATGTGGGGGGAATGGAAGGGTGGGGTGAATATAACCTAAACCAATAATGAACCCTAAAATCCTTATTTTCATTCAGCAAGCTCTGAAGGAAGCTGGGGGAATTGCTTGGTAAGATGGGCCCTGAATAGGGTGGGAGGAAGCCTAACCCCAAGACAAGTTGCTCTGGTCTATAATGCCCTGTCCCAGTAATTTATTACTTCCTACAATGAGCTGTTGATTGAAGAGACCCATTTGTACCATGAAGGCTGTTTTAGTTACAGAGTTCCAGGAAAAGCAATAGAAATGATGTTTTCAAAATATGTTCATTTCATGACTCCAAGATGAAGTATACAGGAGCTTGAGAAACATTCTTCTATACCAAAAATGTAGAAAAATATTTAAAATAAAAACCTGGAGTTAGCTTGCCTCTCACTAGAAAAAAAAAAACCAGAATCATTTCTGAATTTGAGTATCATAAGACAGGTTTATGCCAAAGCTCTTGAATACTGGCCTTAGGCGAAAGGTAACGCCCTATTGCTGAAGATACCATAGACTCTTGTCACACAACACCGAGAGACCCCACTGGATCCAGACAGGTAACCAGCTCCCAGATGGTAGCCTGTGTGGTTCTGGAAGGCATTACATGAGCTGCCAGGGGAAATTAGCCAACAATATTTGGAGAAAGCAGAGGTCACTGATATACAACACTGACTGATGTTATGAGAATGCTGAGGTCACTGCTGTACGGCAAAGACCAGCAAGCCAAGAAGTGCTCATCTGTGCAATAGTGGCACTGAACCCAGGTGTGTAATCCATGGCTTGCTTATTGGCTAAGAGATTCACTCAGTAGCAAGGAACCCTTATCTGGAATTGGGATCCATGGCAAACTATTATGGAGACCAAGAACCTGGACTCCAAAGAGAATCTCCCACTAACCATGGGCCTGCAGAGAGGATATGCCCATTAGAATCTCACCAAATTAACAATGTTTGTCTTATTTAACCTATATTGATCTCACTTTCCATTGAGGATTCTGTTTCTATTTTTGAGAAAGCAGTGAGAACTGTGGACAACCCAATTCCACCAGCAGGACATGGGATAATGGCTGTTACCCAGGCAGGAGATGAACCACCACTAACTCATCATCTAGGGCCTGAACAAAACCTTTGAGGAAGTAGCAAGATGAGCAAGAGACCTATTACCAAAGCAAGTCAGATAACCTATGAAAGGGTAATGGAGACAGACACTGAGGATATCCAACATAGTTCAAAGCAGAAACCAGAGACTCTTAAGATCTCAGCAGTAAAGCAGACTTAAAACTCACCCACCATGACTCAGGGAACTTAGCTGAAGAGGGGGCAGAAAGATTGTAAGAGCCATGGTGGGGGAGTATATCCAGAGACATTGTCCCCCTAAACAACAACACACAAAGAAAAAAAACTGGCTACTTTTCATTTAATTCATAACCCCCTATCCCATGGACTGGTCCAACAATCCCACTGAGGAGGACCCCCAGCCAGTTGGGGACAGGGAGGAGAGAAATGGGGGTATCATCACAAGAACTGCTCATACAATGTGTCTAATTATTAACAATAAATGCATTTATTTAAAAATGGTGGGGGATAATATCCAGAGACATTGCCCCCCTCAGCAACAACACACAAAGGTGTGTGTGTGGGAGAACTGGTTATCTCTAGAGCAATTCATAACCCCCTACCCCATGGACTGATCCAGTATGCCCAAGGAGGATCCCAGTGAATTGGGAACAGGGAGAGGGAAATGGGGATACCATCATAAGATTTGCTCATACAATGTATCCAATTATGGATAATAAATATATTTTTAAAAAGAATATGGAGTCAGGTAATTTGAGTCAAGTTGTGGCTTTGCACTTACCAGCCATTCAGCTAGGACAAGTCACTGGCTTGTAACTTGGATTTCAGGTCTATGAACAATAGTATGAGGGATAGTAGTCCTCATAGTAGGAGGGTTGAATAGATTAAAAATTAATACACATAGGGCTGGAGAGATGGCTCAGCAGTTAAGGCACTTGCCTCTGGTGCCTAAGGCCCTGGGTTCAATTCCCCAGTACCCACATATGCCAGACCCACAAGGTGGTGGTACTGGTGCTCTCTCCCTCTCTCTCTCTCTCTATCTCTATCTCTGTATTTCTCTGCTTGAAAATGAATAAATAAAATATTTTTAAAAAATTAATACACATAGAGCACTTGAGACATCTTGACACTCAATGAATGTTAGTTAACTACTGGGAGTTGAAGTGGTAATTTATAAGTTTTCTTCCATTTTAATTCTGCTAACAGTTCTTCAACAACACTGAACAAAGGCACACACATAAAAGCAGCTCAAGGCTGTGTGAGGGCAGGCTTGCTACTGGCCTTTTCACCCTCCAGTCCCAAGCCACTGCTGGGGTTCACAGAGCAACTTGGGGTCCTTTTCCTAGACACAGAGTGACAATCTTGCCTCCACACCCCATCATAGAGAGTGGAATTTTTTTGGGCTTCGGATTTCTCTTTTGTAAACAGTAATACCACTTGACTCAGGATTATTGCAAGGAGTAAATGACCTATGTGTTCAAAGTGCTTTGACGTTGGCACATGGAAGTATTCTTATTATTTGCTGGAACTCAAGAGTCCCAGGACCCCATCTCTGCACTAGGAGACCCTAATGGGGTGCTGGGAAACAGTGAGGAGACCCTGAGATAAGGCAGTGTGTGGGTGTGGATGTGGGGGGCCGGCTGTGAGCCTGGGAAGAGAATGCAGATCCAGGCTGAAGAAGCAGGATGGGGCCTCAGAGGTGAGGCTTTGCTGGGCAGTTAACCCTGTTCGGAGGAAGGGGGTTCTGGGAGCTAAGATCAGGGAGGGCTTGTAGATAAGAATGGCCATGGCTGAGTGGGTGACAGGGGAAGCCAGAGGAGGCAAGGGATAGCTGTCTTGGGTGCTCAGGGACGAATTCCTGCCTTGTTCTGGAGGGCAAACATCTGCTAATGAGCTGTAAGCTAAGGAAGGATCCCTTCCTGCTTTTGCCTCTCTTCTTCTTTAAGGCCAAGGGTCTTGGGCTTTACTAGTGGGTAAGAGTTCTGTGTGCCCTTCCCTGCTTTTGGGTCATGAAGGCAGGCAATAGGCTCATGGGTGGCCTCTTGGGGCCACTTTATAAGCCCAATTCTGAGGATCGAATCAGGATTTGGGGCTGATCTCCCAGGGGAGGATCACCCATGGAGACCATCCTCTCCTCAAGGTGCTAAAGGATTATGGGCAGAGGGCTTTACCCTAGAAGAGCCAGACCCAGACATGCAGCCATTATGGAAAATTGCTAACATAACACATTCTTTGGTTGATCAAATATAACCCAATGGCCCCAGCTTCAAAGAGGCATAGAACCAGGACGATCCAAAAGTAGTTTTATTTTTTTAATCATTTTTTCCCTTTGGTGTGTGAGTGGAGTGGTGTGTGTGTGTGCGCGTGTGTGAGCGTGCACACGCGTGCACGTGCATATGTATGTAATGTGTTGATTCTCCTGTCTCTGCACCCCGTTGGTGCTGGGGTTACAGGCATGAATAATCATGCTTAACTGTGTAACATGGGTGCTGGGGATTACCCACTGAGCCATTTCCCCAGCTCCCATAAAAGTTGTTTGAAAGCAAAGGTTGTGAGTTGGGGGTGGGGAGTGCATGCAAGTAACCTGATATAAGCCACATTACCACTCAGTTTTAGAATTCTGTTTTATTTCTGAGGAGAGGTGGGGCAATCAACCACTTCTCCAGAATGTTCTCTGGGAATTCCCACAATAGGAGAATGTATGATCCTGTGGGTTTTTTTTTGTTTTGTTTTGTTTTTTTTAATGTGTGTTTCATGAGGAGTAATTATTCTGAGCTCTTGGAAATCCTGTAGAGTGACCTATTTTAGAGAAGGGAATAAAACCAGTTCCATGTAGCACCCATCCTCTAGCCTGTGTGCGCTCACATGCTCTCTCTCTCTCTCTCTCTCTCTCTCTCTCTCTCTCTCTCTCTCTCTCTCTCTCTCTCTCTCTCCATGGTATATGCCAGGGGGACATCTCTGTTTCCCACAGCTTCCCTCCTGTGGGGAATTTTCTACACCACCCGCCCCAGAAAAGACTTTTCTGAGAAGCAGCTCAGCTGCTGTTCCCCGAAGCAGGAGAAGCGAGGGCTCCATTGCCCGTGGCCTGGGGGGCTGCAGAACAGTGTGGGAAGGCCTGGCCACCGACCATTTTCACTGTCTTTCATCTTAGAACCAAAAATGCTTTGGTTCAGAGCCAGGGACTGAAGCCTTCATATTTCATCTTTCTCTCCCCGTTGCTGTCACCCCACACCTCCCCTTTCCTTTTTTATTTATTAAAGGTTTTTCTGACAGGTAGATGGAGTGCCGCAGCCTTCAAAGTTCCTACCCCCTCTCCAGGGCCTCATTTTCTCCCTTCCAGATGAAATGACTGAGTCACACTGCAAGTTGCCGCTGGGTGTGCAGAGAAGGAAAGAGGCCCCCCCTCACAGCACACCCTCACCCCACTGCACACTCACAGACATCTGCACACCCAGACTCACCTTCCCCCACATCTCAGGCACACAGGCTGGGGGGAAATGCCCAGCTCCAGAACCCAGTGATTGTTCTGCCTCTAGTATTGTCCATGTTAATGTCCTCTCCCCGACCAAGACCCAGTGCCCCTGTCTCAGCTTCTGGTCTTGTTTATTCTCCCAGCTTTGCTTTTGGACTTTTGATTTTTGATTTCAGTTCTTCCTTGGCTGGTTTGGCTTCCCCAGAAGCAAGGCCTGGGCCAACAGTCATTTTGGGGACTGGAGCAAGAGACTAACCAGGGGATAGGAAGCAAGCCACATAGAGTGTCTTCTGAAGCCAGCCACCCCTAAGGCCCCCCAGAGTGTCCTCCTTGGGGAAGCACTTGGTGGTTTGGGAGTTTGGTACACCAGTCCCAGATTGTGTTCTTGAAGGTTATTTCCAGGTGTCAGAGTGCCATCACTCTGACTGGCCCAGAAGGCCTGGGGACAGGTGTTTGAAACAGCTGGCCACATTCCATCCACAGTCTTCAAGCAGAGGTGATGAATGTTAGCTCTCAGCCAACTTTCCTCTTTTTATCTTGTCCAAGACCTGGCCTGTGGAATGGTGATGTGCACAGTTGAGGTGAGGCTTCCACCTCAATTAACCTGATCAAGATACTTCTTCACAGATGCGATACAACCTGGTGGCATGTCCAGAAGCCCTCTTCCTAGCTGTTGCGGTCCGCTTTCATGTTGCTGCACAGAAAGAACCCAAGCAAAAGTGGTTTGTGGAGGAATGGGTTTATTAGGCTTACGGACTGGAGGGGAGACTCT
>PVHP010005885.1:38936-51154 GCA_004024765.1 Zapus hudsonius
ATGGCATGAGCAGAGGGCTGGACATCACCTCTGCCACAGCACTGCAAACAGCGGCAGGAAGGTGTGCCAAACTCTGGCAAGGGGAAGCTGGCTTATAACCCCATAAGCCCGCCCCTGACAACACAGCTCCATCGAGGTTGTAAAACCCAAACTGCCATCAGCTGAGGATCGATCTATCAGAACACATTCAATTGTTTGTAGGGGACACCTGTATCAAACCATGACACTAGGTGACTCTCGGTCCTGTCCAATTGACAATCAATAGAAACCATCACAAGCGGGGCACGATTATTGCAACAGCACAGAATCAGCCCAGGATCCTACAGAGTGCTTCTTGGCTTTTTCTAGCTTCTTTAATGGTCGTTAGTGGCCTCCACCTCTCCCAATAGGCCAGGTATTTCACATGTGTAGTTCCTGCCCATCCCTTGTGTCTTGCTCAAGCTTTATCTCCATGAGAAAGTTTCCTCTTTCTTTCTTTCTTTCTTCCTTCCTTTCTTTCTTCTTTCTTTCTTTCTCCCTCTTTCTTTCTTTCTTTTTTTTTTTTTTTTGAGGTAAGGTCTTGCTCTAGCCCAGGCAGACCTGGAATTCACTCTGTACTCTCAGGGTGGCCTTGAACTCACATCAATCCCCCTACTTCTGCCTCCTGAATGCTCGGATTAAAAGCATGTGCCATGCCACCACACCTGGCTGAGAAAGGTTTCTCTTCTGATCACACCATGCAGCAGTTACCTACTTGTTGCTGGGACAAAACACCAGACCAGAAGCAGCTCATAGGAGGCAAAGGTTTATTTCAGCTTGCAGTTTCAAGGGGAAGTTTCATCATATTAGGGAAGGCATGGCAGAGCAAGCAGCCAGGGCGTTACATCTTATCACAGCATAGTAAGGAAGCAGCAAAAGAGAGCTAATCTAGCTCTGAATGCCCAATGGGCTGAACTAATAAGCCTCAAGGTCTGCCCTCTGTGACACGTCTCCTATAGCAAGGTTCTACTTCCCAATGGCTCTACCAGCTGAGGACCAATCATAAGGCTTAATCACAAATGCATGAAGCCACGGGGGACATTTGATATTCAAACCACTACTATGTGATCAACATGCCACTGTTCCAGCAAGTATTTTCATTAAAAAATAATAATAGCCTCTGTTAGGAGGTGTGTGTCTGTGCAGAGGGTGGACTGAGGGCTCTGAGAAACCCTGCACTAATCTGTTAACACCCTGGACTTAAAAGTATTGAATGGCTCCCATCTTCCTGCATTTTCCAGAGTCATGAATTTAGTATGGATTTTTGTTTCTTATTCAGCAACTCTTGTGTTAGCTTTCTCTATAATAATCCAATTTAATTAAAATGTGGCTTGTTCGTGGGAGGTAGACGAGCCAAGATGTTAGCAAGTCACAATCCATCAGAACCTGCAGCAAGTCGCTGTGCAGATGTTGGAAGGTGCTGTCCTTATGTCCTCCAGTTCTGCATGCTGGGTTCTGTTCATACCACTGGTTTACAAATGAGGAATGGGCAGGGCCTCTTACACTGCAAGCGAACTCCAGATGCATGTGCCACTTTGTGCATCTGGCTTTACAGGACTTCTGGAGAATCAAACCCAGGCCAGCAGGCTTTGCAAGCAAGAGCCTTTAACCACTAAGCCATCCCCCTGGCCCCAAAGTTGAGTTATATTTACAAAGTTGCCGCTGTAAGGAAACCCTGGGCAGATGGTAGGACTCATGCAGAGATAGTCCAGGAGCACTTGCTGGGAGCTTCCTGTCTAGAGGGTCATAGGTGAGTGTGGTCATGGCCCCAGACCAGTCAGTGAAACAGCAGTGGGCTTGCATCTCCCTCTCTTCCCTCTACTTCTTCGTAGGTCTTTAGCATCAGACTGCTGTCTCCTAGGAGAAGCCACACTGTGCTGAGCTGTTTCATGTCCCAGTGCTGAACCAGAGCACACAGCCTGAGCCAGTGCTGGGTGGGAACTGCCTGGGGCTCTGGGGAAAGCTGGCAAGGAACCTGTTTTAAGATAGCTATCTTCCACTTTTCTATAATACAATAGTGCATTCTCCAAACAAAAAGCCAGTGAAATCTTCCCCATGCCCTGAAGCAGGGTGAGTCACTTAGCATTCTGTCAACACTCTCTCTGACTCACTTAAGGCAGCATTGTATTGGAATTGTGTTTACATACCATTCTCTTCCTCTAGAATTCCTGCTCCCACCACCAGGCCTGACAATAGGAGTCTTCATATCTGGAGGGGTCTGCTAGGGCACGCACCCTCACAGGCTAGTACACTCCCATTTCTCTTACTCATTTTGTTCCCCTCCCTACTAGAATGCAAGCCTCTTGAAGAGGTAAGACCTGATGTTTTATACACAAATGCACCTAAGACAGTGGCCAGCACTGTGTTGGTGCTCAGCAAATCCTGTTTTAATGAATTATTTGATAAATTCTTATATGTATATGATGTGTTTTGAGCATATTCACCCCCATTACCTTTTCTTATCCCCTTACCACTCCGTTGAACCCTTTCTTTCCTCCAACTAGTTCCTCTTTATTTTAATGTCTTTTCTGAGGAGGGACCCATCAAATTTAATTAGGGTTGCTTACGTGATCATGGGAAGGGACTATTTACCAGAACATTGAGCATGCGCAATTTACCAGTGTCTTCACTGGAAGAAAATGTCTCGTTCTATCTCTGTTCTTGGTCTGATGAGTTAAGTTCTTGGACCTGGTTTTTCTGATATGATTTTCTTTTGAAAAAATTGCAGGGGGTGCACTTTCAAATTCAATTTGTTTTGGTTGATTCCCGTTCTCCCTCCTTCCCCCTTTCTCCCAAACCCCTCCCCTCTGTATTTTCCTTACTTCTGTTATGTATCATGTGTTTCCTTTACCCCATCTCTCCTCCCTCCTCCATCTCATCTCTATATTCACTTTCGGCTATGGTTTTATCTTTATAGATTTTATCCACATTCGCATCACCCTGTGTATACATAGTTACAGACGTTACAAGCCAAGACTTGCATATCAGAGAAAACATGTGGCTTTGGTCTCTCTGAGTTTGAGTCACTTCATTTAATGATTCTTTCCAGATTTGTCCATTTTCCTGCAACAACTTTTATAATTTTCCATATTACTGAGTAGAATTCCATTGTGTGGATGTCATACATTTTCATTATCCACTTATCTGTTGATGGGCATCCAGGCTAATTCCATTTCTCAGCGATTGTAATAAGAGCTGTGTGGTGGACTGATTCAGGTGTCCCATACAAACTTATGTGTTCTGGGTGCTTGATGCCCGGCTGATGGAAGTTTTGGAGTTGGAACCTAGTTGGGGTGTATTGTTGGGGGTAGGCTTAGGGGTGTTTTAGCCAGTCCCCACTTGCCAGTGTTTGGCACACTCTCCTGCTGCTGTTGTACATCTGATGTTGGCCAGGGGGTGATGTCTATCCTCTGCTCCTGCCATAGCTTTCCCTGCCATCATGGAGTCTGTAAGCCAAAATAAACCCTTTCCTCTCATTAGCTTGCTTTTGGTCAGGTTCTTTCTGCCAGCAATGTGAAAGCTGACTACAACAAGCTGCAATAAACATAGCTGTGTAAGTATCTCTCTAGTAAAGTGTGGAGTCCTTGGGGAATGTGCTTCAGAGTGGTCTGGCTGGGTCATGTGGGAAGTCTATTTCTAGCTTTTTGAGATACTTCCTGTTGTAATTATCTCTATTTTGGCTTACAGTCTTGAGGGCAAGTTGCCCCACTGAGGAATTCCCTATCTACTGTGGTCCGATATACCTTCACTTCACTAGCAGAGGGTTTAACCAGCCCATAGCATCACCTGCATCTATAAACACAGCGGTATCTTTTATGTGTGGTCTCTGACATGGAGCAGGAAGCTCATTGTATTGCCTAGTCAACGTGCAGCTACCTATGTTCATGGAACTAAGTGGGCTCTCGTACCTGCCAATACTATTCTCACCTCCACTCCTGTGTCTTTAAACATTTTATTCAGACTCTTTCAGAATCTTTTTCCTTCCTGCTAGTGAGAACACAGACATACCCCACAATTTCAACTATGTAGATGAGGACAGTATCTTAGGAGTTCAGTAGATTGAAAGTAACTTAGGTCCCTGAAAGACCCATGAAGGAGAATATCCTGCAACCCATTTGAGATTTAGTGATTAGATGGGAACACATGTTTTAGTTCCTTATGCCCTGGTTTTATGGACTCTTTTTGAGACATTGAAAGTTTTACAACAACTAACTCATCCATTGTAAATTATAATGTGCCTGTCTATCTGTATTAGTAAAGTTCTCTAGAGGAACAGAACCAACAGAATGTATTATAGTAAAAAGGGGTATTTATGGGATGTCATAGTCAGCCACACGCTGCTGGGATGAATCTCCAAACCAGGCACAATTTTGGGGAGGAAAGTATTAAACAGAACCAGGGCAAGTTAAGAAGCACAGAAGCAAGCAGAGAGAGAAACCCACCACCAGTACCTCAAGCAAGTAAGCAAGCACACTGTAACACTATGATTCACAAAACAGCAGGACTGCCAGGCTTGGGCTCCTGCTGTTGTTTTGCATATGTATCCCTAGAATTTTGCATCCAATTTAGAAAGGGTGTCATGACCCCAGGAAGCCAGGCACTTCCTCCAGCCATAAAGCTGGAGACAATTTACAATTATAATAAATCTTTGATTCTTTTGGGGGACATTTATTCAAAACTACCACATTGGATTAGCTCACAGCAGTCCCACAATTGCAGTCTGTAAGTCTGAGAGTCAAGGAACTGATAGCCACTCACTCCACTTGGCTGGATGCCTCAGTAGTCCAATTCCAGCACTAAAGGCCTAAACTACTGGTTTTCAGTTTAGGCTGGAAGGCTGAGGAAGCTGTGTTCCAATGGTGACAAAGATGCACGACATGTACCAGCAGCCAGGCAGGCAGGGGGAGATATTTCTTTTCCCTTTATATAGCCTTACGACAGGGTCTTGCAACCCTTTCCCAGACTTGTTGACTTACTAAGTCTGAAATTTCCTTCTGCACTGTCCTCCCAGGAAGGGATGTTGGTTTCTAGCTCCCCATGAGCCTCCATATATCCTGCCCCTTCCTGTAAACAACCTCAGAGACCCATCCAAGATTACTGAACAGGTCAAGTTGACAACAAAACTTCACCATCACACACCTGTCTGTCTTCTCAGTAAACTTGGGTTTCCTTCAAATTTGCTTCCCCAGTTTCTGTGTCTGTTGATAGTAGTTCTTCAATGCCACACACAAAATCAAAGAGGACAGGCAAATAAGAAAATAAATAAATAAGAGCTCACAGTATTCCATGACATGCCCAGAGGCTTGGAACAGCTATCAAATCTGACCAAGCCCCTCCTGACAAACAGCCATCATGGCCTGCAGTGAAAGAAAGAACTCTCATTTCCACTTTCCACACCTGACATTCCCCTGTTGCCAGTGGTAAAGGGAATCTAGGGACAGGCGGTTCCTATTCTTAGATAGGAGTGTCTTGGCCAAGTTGATGACAGACAACCCTGACAGATGACAGAGAGAACGTTCTAGAAAAGGAGCCTGAGCTGAACTGAGGTGATAAGAGTGAGCGTAGAATGATAGAGGAAGTGAGAGAGACCCAAGAAGTTTCCAGATATACCAGGAGTTCAGATTGCAGGGAGCCTTGGGAGCTGGTTATGGATTTTGAAACATTTTTCTTTGAGAAATGGGAAGTCATTAAAGGATTTCAAGCAAGAGAGGATCAGATTTCCATTTTGAAGAGGTTTTTTCTTGTGCAACATGGGGAGTGGATTGGATTGGAAGGGAGCAGGGAGACAGTGAGGGCCTCTTTAGAGTTCATAAGAGCCTTCCAAGAGAGAGACAGTATTGATTTGGGCCAGGGGTAGAGAAAAGGCTAGCAGAGATGTTTTATAAGTAGAGCAAAGCTTCTTACTTTTAAAAAAGCATCTGTTCTTTCTTTTTCTTTCTTGCTTTGTCTCTTTCTTTCTTTCTTTCCTTCCTTCCTTCTCTCTTTCCTTCTTTCCTTTTCTTTCTTTCTTCTTTTTTCCTTCCTTCCTTCCTTTCTTCTTGCTTTCTTTCTTTCCTTTCTTTTTCTTTCTTTCTTTTCTTTCTTTCTTTCTTTCTTCCTTTCTTTCTTTCTTTTTTTCTTTCTTTCTCTCTTTCTCTTTCTCTCTCTCTTTCTTTCTCTTTCTCTCTCTCTATTTCTTTCTTCTCTTTTCTTTTTCTTCTCCTCTTCCTCCTCCTCTTTCTTGCTTTTTTGGTGTGTATGAGTCTAGTATGCAGTTGCATGTGCCCCACAAACACGTGTGTGGAGTCAAAAGGAAGATGTCATTTTCCTCTTCTATAGCTCCCTCACCTTATTTTCTCGACATCATGTCTCTCACTGAACCTGGATCTTGTGCTGTTTTACAGTTCAATGGGCTGACCAGTGAGTCCCGGGGATCCTCATTTCCCTTCGCCCTCAGCACTGGGGTTACTTGGCCATGCTAGCATTTTATGTGGGTGCTGAGGATCAAACTCCGGTTCCCCATGCTTATGCAGCAAGTGCTCTTACCCACTGAGCCACATCCCCAGCTCCTTACTAATTGATTGAATCACTTGAAATTGTTGTTTGTAAGGACAAAAAAATGAGCAAATGTTGACAACTATGATCAAAGTTAATCATTGTCTAAATCTTTGTGATAATTATGCTTCTGTAAAGAAGGAGCCATTAAGATAGAAACTGTGACTTTCTTTAATGGCCAGAATTGGGAGGCAGCAGGGAAAGCCCTTGGCCTAGGAGAACATTCTCAAGTCCATCAAGAGGAAATTTAATGCAAACCAATTCTGTATTAGTGGTTAGTGATGTCTATAGAACATGAAATCGAGACATCCTGAAGCAGGGAGGTTTTTAGGTGTGGTTTGTTCGAGGACTTGCCTTCTTTTCTTCATCGTGCTTTCCAGTCTGGTCTCCTGAGTTAAGCTCCTCAGCCTTGCAGCTTCAGCTGGTGCCCTGAAGGTGTGGAGAAGCTGTCACCATACTTACCACAGTTGAGGCATAGGAATCTTCTTACTGTCAAAGAAAAGCCCCAACTTCTGTCTGAGCCAAGTTTAATGACAGCAGTGAGGACCGTGAATTGACCCTGATGAACAGCTTGGACCCTGGACACTGGAAGAAGTCAAGTCTACCCAGATAGCATGCTTGCTACAGTGTGTGTGTGTGTGTGTGTGTGTGTGTGTGTGTGTGTGTGTGTGTGTGGTGTGTTGGGTGCTGTAGAGGCAAACACCTGTCCAGCACAAGAGAAGGCTGAACCACTCTTCCCAAAGGTGGGTCTCTTCTGATCCAATAGTGCCAGGGAAAGGTCTCCAGGGTCAACCTGTGAAAGTGCTTGTAGAGTTAGAGGTGACCTGGAAAAGAGCAAGAACATTTCCCCGTGGGGGGCGGGGTGGAGCTCCAAGACTGCAGGCTCACAGTTTCAGAAGAAAGACTCACTTGGAACCTCACCAGAAGTTAGCCAGCTTTGTCCTTGAAGTGTTTGAAGTCTAAAGGATTTTTTATGGGCTTCATGGGTGGCCACCTTTAACTTGGTACTGCTGGCACAGGGCGTGTGCACTTGAATCCTGGCATCCTGTCACTCTGATGCTGAGGTAGCAACAGGGAGCATTACAGCTTGAACTAATTTTCTGAAATTTCCTTTGGCACAGAATTAAAAAAAGTCATCTTTATAACTTGGTATAATAATCTGTTTCATATAATTATATTAAGATGGTTCCTCAAATGCTGTCTTCTTAACATCTCTTTGAAATACTTTTCAGATATGGGATTAGGGAAAGCTGAGTGCCATCTATAAAGAGCTCATAAAAAGTTTCTGTTATAAATGCAGAAAGGAAATATGTTAGACATTAGCTTCATGTCACTGTCTAGCTCTTCCAAACTGGTCTCCTTGTAAAGAATTCCCATTCATCACAGGCCATGGTGGTAGGCTTCTGGCTGCTCCAGGAAGTCATACCTGAGCATAACAACTACTTCTTGGGTGGATGAGCCTCTCTGGAAAGCGATGCTCTTCAGATATCAGTAGTGTGATCCCACCTCTGGGTTTCCCCTGGACAAATGGTTCCTATATTCTAGTTTAGCATTTATTTCAGATAACAGCAATCAGATGTGGAGGATAAATTGGACGATCAGTTGAGCTGTCGTTCATTTGATTTATGCTGCAAATCATACTTGGGAGATGGAAAAAGAGACGACCTTAATACGTCATTGAATTTTCTAATATTTACTGTATCGGGTCCTGCAGTAACTGCTCCTTCATGTGCTTGATCTCTGAAGCCTCCCAACAGTCCTTTGGGGTAATACTATTATCGTGTCTGTTTTATAGACGAAAAAATAGAAATACTGCAAATTGCCAAAGCAAAATCTCCCAGCTCCTTCGTGGATGAGATGGGATACAAATTCACACACAAGGGCACACAATTTTAATTACTATATTATATTGATTCTGAGGGCACCAATCAGAAATCATAGGGATCCTAGGCCAGGGCCAGGCCAGGTGATAGTCCACAGTGATGCTGTGGTCATGGTATCAAGGGAGACGCTTTGCTTTTAGGCATGGGAAAGTCCAAATTCAGGCAGTGTGCACAGAACCAGTCTATCAAGGAGGAGCTCTGAGCAGGAGGACCTCAGGGCTAAGTGATTAAGAGCTTGGTGACCTCAGAAAAAGTCCTGCATCCTTTTGTCTCCCTACTGTGAGGCAGTGTTGGCTTTAACCCAAAGCTGGTTTCCTCCTTTGTCAAAGGGCATAGGCTTCCTTGTTTCCACCCAGCAGGAAAGAAAGGCTGGCTTTTGGTGATTTTTCCCCCTAGGACCACATAAATGCCTTTTCAATAAAGTTCTCTAGTCTCATTGGATCAAAATGGCTTGGGCTTGCCTATCCCTGAGTCAGTCATAAGCAAAGGGATTATTCTTGTATTCTTGGGTGAAATGGTCTTTGAAGATTTCACCATGATGTCCACTCACACAACTATGACATCATTCAGAACTCAGTGGCAGGGATTTCTGGGTAGTGTTAATGGTTGTAGCCTTGGGTCTGGAGATAGCGTACCTGAGCTTAACTTTTCACTTTGGCAAGGAACTTGGAGAAAATGTCTCACCTTCTCTAAACCTTGATTTTTCTCCACTGAAAAGGGGAATTATTAATCAGCCACACTGAATTGCTTTAAGGATTACTTTAAACCTTTTAAACCACGTGAGCGCAGACAGCTCAATATCTGACTCTTAGTAAACTCCTAAGAAATATGAATTCCATTCTAGTGTGAAGAGACCATCTCAGCTCTCATCCTAATCCAAGCTGAGTAATATATATGGTTGTTAGAGGACCTTTAGTGTTGATAGTCTTGCATTTTACTTACAGTCCACTTCTCTATTGAGAACCAAGGGCAAGATCCATTCTCTCACATCTAGTGTCCCTGTCCTCTGTAAAGTTTAGGTATAGAGACAGAGCATGAGATAGGAAAGCAGAACTTCAAAGGGGATGTTTTAGACAGTCAGGAAGACGAGGAAAAGAGTAATTGATTCTCTCTATTTTAGTCTCCAGATTCTCAATGTCAAACAGCCTGGAAGTGGCAGGCAGAGTGCCCAGGCAGGGTTCTCAGCCTCATGTGTGGGCCACATGTTGCAAGCCAGGTGAGAAGGCTATTCACAATTCTCTGCTTGGATTTGACTTTTATTCTTGTGTGTGTGTGTGTGTGTGTGTGTGTGTGTGTGTGTGTGTGTGTGTGACGTGTATGTGTGTCATGTTCTATCCAGGTGTCCCCCACAAACAAATGAACGTGTTCTCAATGATCAATCCTTAGCTGATGGCAGTTCTGGAATTAGAACCTAGCTAGATTTGTGTTGTCAGGGCAGATTTATGGGGTTATAAGCCAGCTTCCCCTTGCCAGTGTTTGTCACACCTTCCTGCCACTGTTTCCAGTGCTGTGGCGGAGGTGATGTCCACCCCTCTGCTCATGTCATCATTTTCCCTGCCAGGATGGAGTCTCCCCTGGAGTCCATAAGCCTAATAAACCTATTCCCCCACAAGCCACTTTTGCTTGGGTTCTTTCTGTGCAGCAACTAAAAAACTGACTTCAACAATGTGCTTTTTCACATGTGTGCGAGTACACATGTGCCACACACAAACAAATAAATATTAAGAAGAAAGAATTTCAGGACTAAGGATGTAGCTCAGTGGTAGAGTGCATGCTCAGAACTGGAAAAAAAAAGTAAACACCCATGCTGTATCAGATGGCTGAGCACTAAAGCTTTCCACTTGGTCTCAGAAGTACTTGGTATTTTGTCTAAGAAAACCTGGTTCAGTGGAGTTCACATATTTTAACCCAACTTTGATGTGAAACATAATCCTCTGGTCCTTACATGGTCATGTTCCCTATTCCACAAAGGCCAAGTGTGGCAGGAGAGTAAGGACTTCAGAGAGAGAATCAAGGTGAAAATATGAAAGAAGCCAGTTGGAGAGGGCTGAAAACCCTTATTCACCTGGGCTACATGTAACATTTGAGCACCTTGGGGACAGGGGGGAGGGGTATGTGGGATAAGGCAGACCCTAAGTGTGGTGGTTTGAATGTAAATGTGTCCCATGACCTCAGGTACTTTTGATTTAGCTTCCTACTTAGTCTCTAGTAGGTGGAGCCCTGCTGGAAGAGGTGTGCCTGTTGGAACAGACCTTAAGTCCAGCCCTGTGTGTTCAGAGCCAGCTCATGTCTCTGCTACAGATGTGAGATGAAATGAGCCAGCTTCCTCCTCCACGATGAGGTTTTCCCTCCAAACTGTGAGCATGAAATAAACCCTTTCCTCCCATAAGCTGCTTATTCTCGGGTCTTTCATCTGAAAAATGAGAAGGTAACTACAACATATGTAAATGACTTTCATGAGCTTTGAATCTTGGTTCTGTCCCAGCTTGCTTGTATTCTTGGGAATGTTTTTCTCTTACAAATATAAACTCTCTCTAGTTCTATTATAACCACAAGTCCCTAATGCAATTCTTTGGGTATACAAAAACCTGGAAATCTCAGTGAGTGCCCTCTAGACTCCGGTTGCACCTGTAACACAAAGGGGGGGGGGGCGAGTGGAAACTATTTGTAGTGGCTGCTATGTGACAGATGTTTTCACACTTCATATCAGTTGTCACAAGCAGGCATTAGTCTTTTTATTTTATTTTTAATATTTTATTTATTTATTTGAGAGAGCGAGAAAGACACGCATACATACACACACACACACACACACACACAGAGAGAGAGAGAGAGAGAGAGAGAGAGAGAGAGAGAGAGAGAGAGAGAGAATGGGCACATTAGGGCCTCCAGCCACTGCAAATGAACTCCAGGTGCATGTGCCACCTTGTGCATCTGGCTTTATGTGGGTCCTGGGGAATTGAACTCGGGTCCTTCTCCTTTGCAGGCAAATACCTCAACCGCTGAGCCATCTCTCCAGCCCAGTCTTTTGATTTTAAATGAAGCAATCAAGACATAGAAAGGCAAAGAGTTTGCCTAAGATGCAGTTAGAGGCAAGCCCAGCCATCTCTGGCAGGTTTCTCTCCGCACACTGATTTTTGTTGTAGAATGAGTGATCTTGGATGCACACAAGAATTAAAAATTTCTACTGGTTATAGAAACATGGAATTTAGTATTGAAGTCTTGCTATATAATCATAATCAACGTCCTCTAATAATCTTTTATTAAAAGGTCTGGGCACAGATACTTAGAGTGTTTAAAGATGAAGCCACCCTGGAGGTAGAAGTAGAACTTTCCCATTGTTGCCAAACCTACCGATTGCTGGTTTTATGGTAGTGCCTTTGTGTTAGCACCATGGATGGATGTGTCAGCATCCATCAAGAATGGATGGCAGTGGAACTAGGGATTCAGGGCGATAGGCACCGGATCCCATACTTTTGGGCTCCCAAAACAAGATGCACTATGGGAGCGAGTGACTTGGAGACTACTAAAAATAGAATCTAGGTAATCCAGAATTGTGTATATTGTTAACCTACACTGATCTCACTCTCCGATGGAGATTGTGTTTGTATTTTTCAGGATGCAGCGAGAGAGCTGGGGCCCATCTAACCCTACCAAACGACCGTAGGCCAATAGCTGAGATTCTGGCAAGAGAGGACCCACCACAGTCATATCGTGGAGGATCCAAATGGAACCCCACAGAGAATGACAGGATGAACAAGGGGCCCACAGCCACAGCCATTC
>PVHP010005885.1:51254-63209 GCA_004024765.1 Zapus hudsonius
TGGTGGGGGAGATTATCCAGAGGCATGGCCAGGAGAACCTGGCTGAATACTAGGCTATCCATGGTCCCCTGTCACAAGGACTGATCCAGACGACCCATGGAGGAGGTTATCCAGTGGAGGGGGGAGGGGAGGGCAGTGGGGAATTGGGGATAACAACTCATTGTTTGCCCACTAAATGTTGTAACTCATTATAGACAATTAATTTAAAAAAAAAAAGAATGGATGGCAGGAGTGATGGAACAGAGTGGAGTGAGCAGAGAAAAACAGAGGCATTGCCTCTCTTCCTTTGTTAAGTCAACAGCAGCTAGCAAGGAGGAAAGGCTGCAGAGGCAGTGGGTGTGTCTGCCTTCAAGACCCTTGATTCCCTGCATGTTAACTACCTCCTAGGGACAGCTGGAGTGGAGAGACCATGGGATTTGGAGCCAGCTAGATAGGGGAAGAAACCCCAGCCCCACCTCCATCATGGGTTGACTTTGGACAAGTTGCTTATTCTGTCCAAAGTCCAGTTTCATGGTCATCATGAGGATTATATATCATAATAAATTAGCATGCGTGGCATGAAATAGACCATGTATAGTTTCCTTTTGCTTTCCTTCCACATTCCGTTGCTTTACAATTCTCTTTGAGTTCTAGATAATTTCCAAGTTTCCGTTTTTGGAAAGCTGTGAACCATCTTTCTGCTTGACCTCAGGGATGCTCAACCTTGTACCTGAAGAATTAAATGGAAATCTACGTCAACAGAAATCAAGCAAAAGAAGCAGAGGACCTTAGGACTCCCCTGGACCAATAAAGGAAGTAATAAGTGGGAAGGCTGGGGGCAGGGGGAACTTTATCTAAGTGGTTGGAGGAAGAATCGAACTAATGACAAGAGGAATTCAGATTTATTTGGGTTCAATCCCACATGCTGCCAGGAATCTCCCATTACCTTTTCCTACAGATCAGCTTTCTTTACTTGGTGGAGATTCAAGATACCATTAGTTTTCAAAATTCAGAGACATGACTATTTTTTTCCACTATGAAGAAAGATTAAACTACCTTCTTTCATTAATTTAGTGTTAAGAAAAGAAAAAGAAACCAAGCAAGATTGTGGAGGTATTCATCTTAAATCTGATCCAACCGTGACCTGAGAGCAGGTTTGCAAGAACATGATGGCACCCACTCATATTGCATGGATGAAGCAGTGGTCAAGGATATCACAGAATAAAAGTGAATTCTGGATGTAGATGTTCTTGAGGTAGTTTAGGGTAATGGGGCTCCCCACAAGTAAAAGTCGGGAAATGTCCTCCAACCTGCTCTTGCAGCCTCCACTTTGCTAGAAGACAGGGAAGAACACAGCTTCTCCTTATCTATTGCTGCCCGAGTTCCCTAGATCTGTTTTTCCATAAACTCAACCTGAGTCCCTCCCTAGGAAGGAGTTCCCTTTTCCTAGAATTAAGATTCCTGGAAGGAATAAATCTGAACCTCACATTATGGCTGGCTAGCTCAACCCCCATTCAGAACCTATAAATGACCCCAATTTAAGCCTCTGGATGGATGGGCTTTACCCCCTCCTGCCTTCTCATGGGCAGGAGCTCAGCACACTGCTCCTCTTCCCTTCTCTTCATCGAATAGAATCTCCATAAACCCTACCTTATTGTCTGTGGATTTTGATTTTTTTAATTTATAAAACAAAATTCTGGGGACACCTCAAAATTATCAATGTGTTGAAGTACATTGGTGCACTGGCAGAAGAACCCCAATTCCTGAGAAACCTCAGTTCCTATATCATATTGTACTGGCAGAAGAACCCCAATTCCTGTTTTATATTGATGCATTGTCAGAGGAACCCCAAATTCCTGCTTCATTATGTGCCGTGAAGAATGTCAGGCAGTGCGAGAGGTGGAAGCAACTCACGTAGCTTGACTCTGAAATGGGGCAGAATTAGTCAACTGCAAAACCTTGGGAATTCTTGAGATATTGTCCCATATTGGGACCAGGATGATAGCATAAGTAAGCCTTTCAGAAAGGATGTAGAGGAAAGTAGACGAGAGGAACATGTAGTTCCTGCCAGGTGGAAGGAGAAGACTCAATCCCTGATTTCTCATCTCTCAAATCCAGGCGTGGATTACACTGCACGTAGTTGCGCTGGCTTCTGGGAGCTGACTGAGTTCTCCTCTGCTTGCAGTGCCATGGGGGAGTATTTGCACCTTGGAAACTGGCAAGTGATGTGGAAATGACGCTCCTAGAGGCACCCTCACCATGCAGAGCAAAGTCTGCCATGATGCATGGTACGGGACACATGCATGTGTATGTGTATAGCATATAAATATGTATATAATGACTAAATTATTCTCTTTAGTTTACCTGCTATCAAAAGGAAGTGAGTGGATCAGCAGTTAAGGTGCTTACCTGCAAAGCCTAATGATCCGGGTTCAATTCCCCAGTACCCACATAAAAGCCAGATACTCTTAAGTGGATCATGGCAGCATCCATTTTCTCTCTCTCCCCTTGCAAATAAATAAATAAATAAATAAATAAATAAATAAATAAATAAATAAATAAATAAATAAATATATTTTAAAAAGGAAGGCGTAGGCTTCACAGGCACCTTGGAGTTGTTTCTATGTGGATGCATCTGCCATTGGCCAGAGGCATTTCCTGGGGTTGGCAGCTCTTTGGAAGCCTCAAAAACGCTGTCATTGGTAATCCCCTGGAAAAGCCAGCTGCCAAGAGCCTTGGTAGCAAGGATGCCCCTGGGCTCACTCTCAGCAGAAGTCAGGCATGGGAAATGTTATTACCATCACAGATCATTTTATATCACAAGTTAAAGCCTGGAAACTAATTTCAAAAATCCCAGCATCCCAGCAGGCATGGTGATTGATGGGATTTCCTCCCTGTCTCTCTGTCTGGCATTTGGGAGCAGAGAGCACCAGGTCTGAAGAAACCCCGAGATCATCAGGTGATTCCTGAAGTCTTTACAAATCATCTTGCAAGGTAAATAATAGCATCCCCATCCTAGAGTGGAGAAAAGTAAGGCCGCAGAGAGTGACTTGCCCAAGGACATGCAGATAGTAAGCATCAGAGCTGAACTTGAGCTCAAGCAGTCTGGCTACACAGTCGACACTTGTCTTCACCACACACTCACTCCCAAGCATGCTGGTTCTCTTGGAGGAAACGAGAAGATCACTGTGCAGCAGGGATCCACACAATTGCATCAGTAACTCTTGAGACCCTTAAGAAGGAGCAAGGCCTGAATTCAAGTTCAGCTCTAATGCTTACTATCTGCAAGACCTTCAGCACCAAGGACAGAATATCCCAGTTTTCTCTTTCTTTTTCTTAGGTACATCAGCTGCTGAGTTGTGCTCAGTATGCAAAACAAAAGAACACCAGCCCAGGGTGAGAACAACACACATAAGTTGAATGCTTCAACCCAAGTCCAGAGATCCAGGTACAAACTGTGACTTCATACTACACGTTCCTGGTTGACATTAAATACCTTTACTTCCACTGAGTATCAACTTCCCAATTTGCAAAGTCCTGGCTATACCCACGCTATAGGAAAGCTGTTAGAATCAAATGAGGTCTTCTCATTTCTTCCAAGTTTATCAGCATGATTGGAAGTATACAGTGAAGGAAAATCCAAAGTCTACAGCCAGATGGACTGGGTTCAAGTTCAGGTCTAATGCTTATCAATAACTGTATGACCTTGGTTAGGCAAGTCATTCTATTTACCCATCTGTAAACTTATTACTGAAGACTGCAGGGATGAGTTTACATGCTTAGAGCAGTGTGGAGCACACAGCATGTACTCTGAAAATGCTAGCTCTTTGGACTAGGAGTTTAGGAGTCTTCCATTTCAGTTCTCACACAGCCTTCTTTCCAAGAGTCGTCTGCCTTTCTCTTGGGGCCTCCTGGCCTGTGTTCTTCCCCCCACTCTCAGCTGATGGTGATGGTCTCTGAATTCCCTGTGACCTGTCTGCTTCCAAGTGCCCAGCAAAGACAATGAGGGAACTCCGACTCTGACTCCCCTACTTACTCTTTTTAAAAAAATATTTATTTGCAAGCACAGGGGGAGAGAGAGAGAGAGAGAGAGAGAGAGAGAGAGAGAGAGAGAGAGAGAGAGAGAGAGAGAGAGAGAGAGAGAGAGAGAGAGAACAAAAATGGGTGTACCAGGCCTCCTGCCACTGCAAACAAACTTCAAATGCATGCACCACTTCGTGTATCTGGCTTTACATTTATACCGGGGAATTGAACCTGGGCCGTTAGGCTGTGCAGGCAAGTGCCTTAACTGCTGAGCCATCTCTCCAGCCTCACCTTTAGCTACTCTTGTTCCTTCACTGTCACTCAATGCTCCTCCAATGTCAGTGATGCCCTTGCCTCTAGGACCCTCACCAGCATCATGCAGTGTCCTTGCTGGGCCCCAAAGCCACACTCACAGTTTCTGCAATCAAGGTTCATGCTGAGAGGTTGGAATCTTAGTCTTCTTGACATAGTCCAGGCTGCTCATAGGCAGTCCAAGCCCAAAGAAAGCAATGCCCCAGAATTTAAACCAGGCATTCTCCACCCTCCCAGGGAGAGCACATGCTGTGCCCTCTGCCTGTCATCCTTGCCTGGGGGGCTGAACTTTAATATCCAAGCCCTAGCTGACTCACGGGGATACCGGTGAGGGTCAGAGCCTCTTCCTTCCCAAAGTCAGCTGCCAAAATCTGTCCTGGAGGGGTGGCCTTGCCAAACGGAGGGCCTGCTGCTCGGCCTCCAGCAGGGGCTGAGATGGTGCCTATTGCAGTGGGCAATATAGAGGGTGACTCCCTCATAAAAATATACCACCTGGGCTCTGTGAGCAGGACCTTATTTAGAGTTTTTGCTGATGAATGAATTAGAGGAGCAGGCTGGGGAGATGGTTCAGTGGTTAGAGGCATTTACTTGCAAAGCCTGCCAGCCTGAGTTCATTTTCCCAGTACCCACATAAGGCCAGATGCACAAAGTGGTGCATGTGTCTGGAGTTTGCAGTGGCAGGAGGCTCTCACATGCCCCCCCCCACCAGCACCATGCACACACTTTCTTCTTGCAAATATATATATAATAAATTGGAGGACCTTGGGATAACATCCTCCAATTTTAGACCAGTGGGCTCCAAAACAAGAGTCCTTAAAAGGGAAGGGAAGACCCAGGCACAGGAGGAGGCCATGTCCTGTGATGACAAGAGGAGTGAGGCAGGAGTAACTTTGCCAACATTCAAGAAACATCTGGCACCATGAGAGACTGAAAGGGCAAGGGAGGGTTCCCTTCTGCATCTCCATGACTGTGAGGGAATCCTTTCTGTTACTTGAAGTCACCTAGTTGGATGTGACTTTTTACTCCAGCCTTGGGGAATTAATACTCACTGCTGTCCATTCCCACTGAGAACAGCCTGGTGTCCTACAGTGTCCTGTGGTTTCTATGAGGTACATCCATTCACCACGAGACCACTGCCCACTGAGAAGCTGGCCAGATGAACCCACCATACGTGCCCATCCCACGCTGCTTTCACGGAAATCTTGGCATTAGCTGTTATCATGACTAATGGTGGACACTCTGACTCTTAGAGCCGGATGGAATTTTAAAAGTTGGTGGAGTTTAACCTTGCATTCCCCAAATGCAATCAGTGATAATTCTCAGGTTTTAACAAAGCCTTTTGTACCAGGCACCAGTCACACTGCTTTATTCATGCGATTTCACAAACAACTTCTTAACAACCAGAGAAGCAAGCATCCAAGGCCCTGATGAGGGGGAGGAATTCAATGAAGTGAAAACTTGCCCCAAATCCATGCAAGGAAATGCAGGAAACAGGGATCACCTCTGGTTCCCTTTACTTATCTACTTGACCACAATGCCTGGTCAAACTCTTAGCAAGAGATGAGGGAGGAGCTGGGACCCCAGGTTAGATACCCACAGTCCCTGAAACTGGAGCAGTGTGAGGAGTAAACATATAAGTAAAAAGTAGTAATGTGAGTCACTCTGTTCCACGTGGAGAAGATGTAAGAAAGAAGCTCAGAAACTGACTAAAGACCGATGTGGGCAAGCTTCATGCCAGATTACAGAGTTTATCCCATAAGCCCCCTGCAGCTATGCAGTAGGTTAGGAGAGGACCACAGAAAGTTTTAGGATGGCAAGGAAGGTACCCTGACACTAGGGTACCTGATGGAAGGGACTTAAAGGAGAGAGCTGACAGGTTCTTCCCTGACTCCGCTTGACTTGGTTAATCAGGATGATAGTGGGAGAGGGGTGGTCTTCGTTGTGTGGATGTCTGAATGGCTCATGCTTACTTCACTCTGGCCCTGGAAAACCAGACTCCCTCTTTAGCTCTGCCCAGTCTCCATAAGTTCATAAGGCCAGTTTTTCTTCCAACAGGTCCCCGAACTCATCTTTTAATTTATCTAGTCTCTTGACTGACATTCTCTTTCATACTCCCTTGATGATTTCTTCAGCTTGAACCAATTAGCTGGTAATTTCCTATTGTCTGCTCTCCTCCTATCCCCAGGAACCACCATCAGGTGCTGCACAGCTGTGACCAGCAGCTACAAGCTTATTTGCTGATCTTTAACAGCCCACTCTGGTGAGTGAGCTCTGTGCTAGACACCCCAGAGGACAGATACACCTCACCTCCACCTGACTGGGACCTGATTCGTGTTAGCCTAGTACCTTGATGAAGGCTTTCCATTGACCAAATGAAGAAATGGTTGTGCCCTGAATGAGTTTACCACCATGTTTCCCTTAGTTGGGCAGAAAGTTTATAGCAACATCTTTCTCATCTGACATCACAGAGGAATAAAATATTCTAGAGAAATGAAACCTATTCTTTTAAGTACCAAAGTGTGCTTTTTAGACATTTTAGATGACAAATTATAGCTTCTCCCTTCCTTTCTGTCTTATATCAGCACTTTTATGCTGCTAATAATATTTAAAAATCAGCTGAAACTTTAATAATGAACAAAAGTTCTTTATATGAAAGTCATGCATTCACACTGTAGATTTTTCTTTTTCTTCTGTTTCTCGCTTTTCCTTCCTAAATATTTGCTTCATTCCCAGAGAGCTTCCCTTCTGGAGTACAAAGTGGTACCAGCAGCTCCCAGGTTAACACTGTCCTTTAATCTTAATCATCAGAGGAGGCTGGCTTTTCTCTGATGACTCAAAAAAGTTTCCAATGGCTTACACACCCATTTCTGAACCAATCAATAGTAATGGGACCAAGATAATAGTGGGTTTTTTGGCCCAACTGGACCTGTTTGTAGGAGTTATGTCAATCACATTCAACCAGAAGAGATGAGCATAAGTCAGGGAGGAGGGGACATAGATGCTGGGCAACCAATCAACGTCTCCTTCCTTTCTCTCCTGTCTGGTCATCTTTATCACCTCCTTCCCTTTGTCTTGTGATGCTTTGTGCTAGGAGCAGAGGCCTCAAATGTGAGAACACATTCCTTGCCCCCAAAGCCCTCCTTAGATGGCCAAGGAGTGAGCTTGGTCATTCCAGAAATAGATGGATGTCAATAACAGAGAGATGGGAACTCGGAGGAAGAAAGGTGTTTTTGTATAATGACCAGTAATAAAGGCTGGCACTCATCTGGTGTGTCTGTCTTCATTACCTCCTTTCTCAGGCCCCTCATCATCCCTTTTTAATTCATACAGAACCACCTAGAGTTCATGTCATAGTTCTTGGACTGGGGAGGACAAATAAGGCCTTCTAGAATGGTTAAGACTTGAGCTGATTTTGTCGACTAAATAATTTAAAAGAGACATAGTGTTCCTACTGGAGGAGTCAGGACAGATATGAAGGAATCGATGTGACAGACAGACTGGATGTGTACCAGCCATTATACTGGTCATGATACAAAAATCACCTCATTTAATTTAATTCTAATACTAACCTGTTGTGTTGTGCAATGAGATAAGGGAGAACCATCCCTTATCTCTTTTAAATTTTTATTTATTTGTGTGTGTGTGTGTGTGTGTGTGTGTGTGTGTGTGTGTGTGTGTGTGTCTCACCAGGGTCTCTTGCCACTGCAAAGAACACCAGATGCATGTGCCGCTTCTTGAGTCCAACTTTATGTGGATGTTGGGAAACTGAACCCCCACTGGTGGCAGGCTTTGCAAGCAGGTGCCTTTAACTGCTGAGCCACCTCGTTAGCTCCAAAGATATTGCTTCTATTCCTTTGCATTTGGGGGTGGGGAATGAACCCAGGGCCTTGCTTATGCTAGGCAAGCACTCTACCACTAAACTAAATCCCCAGCAGGCCTAACCATCCCTTATTTTTTGCCTACTTATATATTTTCCCTACTCCTTAGCAGCTCCTCTACCTTTGAAGGCAGAAAAAATAAAAACGACAAAGCAATGAAAACAGAAGTCCCATCCTGGATGACAGTTCTCCATAGAAGATATGACATGTCAGGCACATACCATGTGGGGGTAGTTGTGGTGATGGGATAGGAAAAGGTTCAGTTAAAAAGTTCACTGGCAGGTGTCATGCTCCCAGGAATGGGGGGCTATGGCCATCTTCAACAGCAGTGTCCTGAACGCAGCAGTCATCAAGATGTGTTAGGTTTTGATTGCTTTAACTCTGTTGTTAATGTAACATTACCTTGGGTAATGTGTCAGTCAGGAAAACAAGTCATCCTAGATATTTCAGGCTGGAAGTAAATATGAGGAAGAAGGGGATCATGTATCATGGGAAGGCCAAGGTCAAAACCCAGCAAGACTGCAGCTCGCAGGAAACAGTGAGTCTAGGAATCCCCGTAAAGCGGCCATCAGGATGTTGGCATCCAGCACTGGAGGATTCTCAGAAAGGTACTTGGCAATCCTCAGCTGCTTCCAGAAAACACTATGACTTTCTCATTCATCTTTCAAATTCAACGTGAATGTACCTTATTGGTAGTCTAATCAGAGCCCTGCTGACGGGGGTTCTGCAAAACGGAATTTCTAGGTTTTAGCTTCTCAGCTACAAAAGAGAGTTTTGAAGAGTATTTCTGGCAATCCAAAGTTGTTACCTGGCACAGGTGGTCCACACCTCTACCATGGTTCATCTGAGGAATTTATTTTTGCTTTTGATGGTACAATTTTCTTTGGAACACAAACAAATCAAGTGACCATCTTTGGTATCATTAAATATATTAGCAGTCATTTGTTTTTATGGTTATGAGTCTCAGAGTTCTAAAAACTTACCTGTGAATGGCTGATCTGGCTTCAGATTACCAAACTCTCCCTGCTTCTCAATGTCTCATGTGTAGACTGGAGCTACTAGTGTCTGATTATGAAAAGTCAATTAAGTGAAATATAATAGATGCTTAACACAAACCTGGGAAATTCTTAAGATTGAGGGCTATTTTTTGTCCACTATGCAGTAAATTGCCAATTACAAAATTCTCAACAGGGATGAGTGCATAGGACTAGCCGAATGGGGAAGAGAAATATGAGGAAGAGTGGAGACATCATTTCAGGGGAGGTCTTAGAAATGTGGGTGAGAAAGGCTGAGCTGGGGAGTCCTGAATGGAGGGCTGGTGTGGGGATGGGAGCTGGCAGCCTCCAGGGTAAAGTTGGCAAGTACATCATCTTGTCAACAACCTCCCTCCTGATGGCTCTGTTTAAGCTGGGGAACAGGAAACATAAACACGTGTTAAGAGTCTATAAAGCTCTGAGTGCTCACATCTCCCGATGACCATGGATCCGGAGACTTTCGTGCCAAATACTAAAAGAGAAAATGTAAACACCGCAGCTTGTCTTGGGCCCTAGCTCCAGCCCCCCACCCCCCAGGCTCCGTGACTCCATCTATAACTAACAGATGAAGCACAGAGGCTTTGCCGGGCCAATTAACTTGGTCTAATTCGTTTGGGAATGTGTATTTTGCCCTTTGATGATTAAGCACAGATGAAATATTTCAACTGACTTTCCATCGACGAGTTCTGCAGGGTGACCTGCTCACTCATCATCCACGTCTCGGTTCCTGTCCTTTTCTCTGGGAGCAGAAGGTCCATCATGTTCGTCCCCACAGAGACCAGGAGTTCACAGCACACTTTGTGGGAGGGTGACATCCTGCTTACCAACATCCTCAAAGCCTCCATGTGGGATGTCTTCAGCTTTTAATATGAGCATTTGATAGTTTCTTAATTTTCACACATGTGAGTCAAAGCATTTAAATAATTTCTTCCTATTCTTGTTAATATGCAGCATATTCGAATGTAAAGTGATGTGTTTATTTGGATGTGGCAAGTCCCCAAGCACAGCTTCAGAATGAAACTACAGACTCCTAATCCCAAATGGAAGGTCCAGAGTTGGTACCCAGCCTCTTGTTTGTTCACTGTGTGATTGAGTTTTCTAAGTCAATTCTTCAACCCCAGATTCTCCTGTAAACAAGCAGGACCATGGTCCCCACATTGGTGTACATTCTGAATAGGAAATGCCCAAGTCCCAAGGTTTGGCATACAGCAAATACTGGTAAGTAGTTATCACCATCGTCATTATGAGTGTTAGTCACAGCATTGGGCAGTTCATCAAAAGCAGAGTCCCCACTGGGTAATACCACAATTTAGAAGCTGCCTCCAGGGATTCAGTGAAGGATTTCATCAGGATAAGAAAAAAATATACTGTACTTCAAAGAGAAAAAAAACGATGAAGAGACTGGGAAAATGGCTCAGTGGTTAAAGATGCTTCCTTGCAAAATATAATTGCCGGGGTTCGATTCCCCAGCACCCACAGAAAGCCAGATACACAAAG
This sequence comes from Zapus hudsonius, assembly GCA_004024765.1. Taxonomy (NCBI): domain Eukaryota; kingdom Metazoa; phylum Chordata; class Mammalia; order Rodentia; family Dipodidae; genus Zapus; species Zapus hudsonius. Next base: position 61,978 of record PVHP010005885.1, read on the forward strand.
GGGTGCAGGTGCCTGAGGTTGCTTTGCAGGGGCAAGAGGCCCTGGCTCCCTTCTCTCTCTCTCTCTCTCTCTCTCTCTCTCTCTCTCTCTCTCTCTCTCTCTCCTCTCTCTCTCTCTCTCTCCTCTCTCTCTTTCTCTCTCTCTCCTTATAAATAAACAGATAAAAAAATTTTGAAGATGAAGATCTTCACAAATCCACCGAAGGAGTGACAGGATCACTGACACATTGGGAGAAACAGAAGGAAAGAGGAAAGACAAGAAGCCAGCCAAGGGGCAAAGAGTGCCATGGCTCCCTGACAGGGACAGGATGCTGAGCCATGCCCAAAGAGTAGCCTAGGGAAGTTCAGATGGAGAGACTGACCAGACAGACAAGCCTCAGATCCAGTTGCGGGGCTGGCTGGGACCCCAGCACTGTGGCAGGGAACCATCTGATTAAAACTTTGATCCCTGGCAGCCTGAGAGTAGGGAACCCAAGGCGGAAAGCCTGAAGTCCACCTGCCATGGCCCCAGGGTGAGAGACAAAGGGAGATCAGACGTTTGTCCAATGTGACTCAACCCGAAGTTCACCTGACCCCGCATCACATATTCGTGGTAGTCTGCAATTTCTGAGGACCCAGAAAGAAGATATTTCCACATTTCTTTTTTTTTCAGTCATCTGTGTCCTCTTTAAAAACCGCTCTTTTTCGGCGACGCGGAGAGCGCGGAGGTGAGGATATAGCGAGTGAGCTGTGGCCCATACAACCCTACCTCCCGACAGCAGGCCAAAAGATGAGAACATGGCAGGAGATGAGCCACCACAGTCATATTGTGGACGATCCATATGGAACCCTGCAGAGAAGGACGGGATGAACAGGGGACCCATAGCCACAGCCATTCATCCAACTCAGGATAAGCCTAATGTGTTTGGGTTTTTCAGGATACAACGAGAGAGGTGTGGCCCATCTAACCTTACCAACCAACCTTAGGCCGATGGATGAGATCCTGACAAGAGAGGAGCCACCACAGTCATATCGGGGAGGATCCATAGGGAACCCAGCAGACAATGAATGATGAACAAGGGACCTATAACCACAGTCATTCAATCAACACAGGATAGGCCATTGAGACAGGAACCAAGGATTTTCGACACAAGGACCTCTAAGCCCGCAACAATAAAGCAGCCTTATTACTCACCCACCACGACTCAGGGAACTAAGCGGAAGAGGGGGCGGAAAGATTGTGAGAGCCGTGGT